>JADDOH010008745.1:0-83784 GCA_016648135.1 Agrypnia vestita
TTGTGAAAAAGTGCTTGGGGTATAAATCTCACTTCAATTGAAAGAGAAGTAGAAGGTTTAATCGGCGCTGATGAATCGGAGTTGATAACTAATTTGAGGCAGATTTCGGATGAAAACAACATAAAATAACGATGGCGAGATCTCGGGTTCAGAGCCACTAATCAAAAATACACCAAGGGCTTGTTACGCATGTAGCGGGTTCGTGAGAGGATTAAAGAAGGAAATTGGAAACGAATAATTCTAGATCCGAATTATTTGGATAACCGATTCGTATGCATGTGACTGGTATTGCAAAAATTTTACAGATAATCATTAAGTGAATGAAAAACTTTAACTATTTATGTTATCTCTCTATTTGAATTATTTGTATTTTTTATATTTTACTACTTAAGTTTCGAGCGTATCCGAGTCTCTCATCTAAAGGTGAAGTATTAAATTGACTACATTCAAATATAGAAAACAAATTAGATGGATTAAGTGGAAATACAAATTACTAATTAATTATATATATGAATATATAATTAATTATCATATACCAATAATAACTTGGTTCAAAAATTCACAATAAGCTCATTGTTACAAATAAATACAAAAATTAAAAGAATACTGGTTAGATTACATATATTTCAAAAAAATATTTTAGGGATCAGTTGTAATAAATATTTTTTCTGTAGGTGTTTTTTGAATTGATATATTCAATTTGTTTTAAATATTGTAGAACTAAGTTTTCAATATGCAACTTCACAATAAAGTGTATTTTCATTAAAAAAATAATAAATATTTTGGTACCTAACCAAAAATTTAAAAACCATCTGCATTGTATTATCCAATACCAACACATATTCATAGGTACCGATGCGTTGGTGTAAGTATTTAATTTTGAATACAATATCAAAAACTCTTCCCCCATAAGCTCACACGTGACAATATGGCGTTTATTTTATCTGTCAATCATACTTTAAAAAATTCATGGCGTAAGGGAATCGTAGGTACTATAATAGATGTAAAAGGATGAACGATATTGTTAAATTGTTTTCGATTTTGTATGCGGGGGATTACAACTGCGTGAAAAAGAAGATTAAAAAATTCATAATTCGAGAAAGATATTAAATTTTTGCCCCCCACGCCTGCCGAGTTGCGTATAGTCAATACTGTTGATTATTTATGCATCCAAAGGACGTAATAAGTCCAATATATTAATTAATATTCAAAATATTAGGAAATCGAGAAAAACGTTATAGACGAGTCATAAAATGATAATTAATGAAAGCTTCGAACACGTGGATGAATTCTGATTCTGATGACAAATTTGAAAGTATGTTAAATAGGGACGGTAAACATAAAAATGCTATCGAAAGGAGGATATCTGTGCAAAATAAATTAAATGGTGCTCTGAGTGCAATTTTTTTATTTTTTTTTTAACAAACAGACCGTCAACATGTCATTAATGACCCTAATAGATGGTCATAGAGTGACATTAAAGTAGGTACAAAGACTCAATTATTAGCTAAAGGAATTTAAGACACGAAGCAAGACTAGCGGTAGTTTTAGTAAAAGAGACTTCTTCACGGATTTGTCAAAAAATAACGAAATGCGGTCGCTTATAAGCAGGCATTAAAAAATCCATCTACGATTGAATTCAAGAATTAATAAATTAGGATTCTTATTTAACTGTTTGTGGCATAGTCATAGAAAAAATAAAGGGCAGCTGAGATGATTTGGTCACGTGGAACGTGTGAGCAAGGAGAGTAAGCAATAGGAAAATAGAGCGTCCGCGAAAAACCTGGCAAGACCAGGAAAATCGAAATTTGAAAGCTTCAACAACTGAAGCGCGTGTACGGGGAGAGAAGTATGAAAGGGAATGACGTAAAATAAGTGTGCTTTGAGAGAAGTGTATGGCGTTTTATTTACTCTGTCAATCCCTGCGGAAAATGGCGTGATGGTAAGTTATCAGTCAGTTATTATTATTCAGTCATTATTATAATCAGTTATTATTTTTCAGTCGTTAGTACATTGTTGCCGAATGCAGAATGTTTTGATTAATCCTTAAGATATAAATATTTGTCGTTTTCCGGTTTTTGTTTAATTGATTTTGTACGTCTAACGAAACAAATGAACAAAAATTGTATTATTATTCACTTCCTTCATCCTGATTCCGAGAATATTTTATCGCTGACATGACTCTTTCCACCTCCAATCTTCTGTTGCCACCGGCACATACTTCTATTTGTAGCCTCGTCCGCCTTGTATGTACATATTTGATGTATCAACGATTTTTCAAATTTATCCCCAAGCACGTATTACTCAATATTTTTTGGGATTCGTTGTAATACCATGTTGATTGATATTTGAAAATAGATTTTACATATCATTTACACAAGACTATTTATTATATTTATGTATTTGTATAAGTCTCATATTTTTCGGAATCATAGATTGTTACTGTGATATAACTGTATCTTTACTAGATTAATTCTTTCCGTATATCTTTCTAATTGATTTTTCTAATTTGTTTTATAATTGGTTGTTGCACACTGATGGTTATTATTATGATACAGTAAGAAGCGAACAGAATAGCTTTTGTTATAACGGTTTTCGAATAATCTAGAAAACGATCGAATCGGTTAGGAATACTTCCATCGCTAAAGATGGGATGCACGGAGAGGGGAAGCCGCGATCCTATAAATATCGTGCTGCCGGACGGTATTCCATTTATGATAGAACAAAGAATAAACAAATAGGTAAAGTAGGTTTAAAAAAGTGTAGTTAAGATTTTGGCACGTTAAGCGAATGAATGAGGAAAGAATGCTAAGAAAGATATAAGATGCAAGTGTTAAGGGCGCCAGAAAGAGAGAAACAACCGGAGGAGAACGTAACATTACCGGATTAATCAGATACTGGAAGATGGTCCTGTTAGGAGCCTCAACAATCATCGAGCTTGAATGCAAAGATGTATGAATGTGGATGGGGTGAGAGTTGTGTCAGGATAGAAGAGTGTTTCGCTTCATCCTCTCTGTCTACCCCTGCGGGGGAAAACGACGTGATGGTAAGAAAGTAAGTAAACGGGCTATGAATAGATCTAAGAATTAAAAATAACTGTGTGCGAGCGAGCGACATAATAGGGGAGACATTTTCAAGTGTTAATTTTTGGACGCGAAAATTTCAAAAAAGTTGTCATATTTATATAAAAACAACGGTCCCTATGTAATTTCGGACATCTAGCACAAATTATTTTTTGATTTTTTTCTACTGATTCATTACAATACAAGATTTTAAAAAATGTTTCTTCATTTTCAGAGAAAAAAATACGCCGTTTTAGTTTACGTAGAGAAAGTGTCGTTAACTATTTTCAAATAACTTTTAAGATTTAGGAAAACGTTTTACTCGAACCCGTGACCCTTTGAAAAACCAATGTGGCCTCCTCTACACTCCTGATTTTCCTTATGGGAGTATATTTTGGGCAGTAGGTGCACAGCTTTTTAATCAGTCAGGTACGTTTTCGGTCAAGACATAACCCTGTGTGGAGTCGTTGCCGAATCTCCGACAATATCTGCGTAAAGAGCAGACAATCGGCTCAATCACACCCATTGTCCCCAACTAATTGCCGAGAGGTCTAACCCCATTGACGCTACTTGTTTTTTATTCTCCGGCACACATACGCCGCATTGTTGCGACATTTGTACAAGAGTCGGGACTTTTTGAAAATGTTACATCTTTTGTTGCCTCGAGTGACGGGCCGCAAGTGAATCTATCATTGTCAACCATTATTATTTGATGGATCCCGATGCGGTGGAGAGTGTTTTGGAAATGTTTTCCTTGTTGTGTGATTTTCATATTACGCGTAAAAGCTTTTGGATGGCCGACAAAGCCCGCTGAATACGAAAGCCTGTTTGTTCTGACATTAATGAAATTGCTTGACTTTGATTCAGACGAATGGCTGAAGCGTGTTGTGTAAACAAATGGCCAGCCAGGTTTGTATGTGTGAGACAATCACGGCCACTCTTCGGTCAACATTTGGAGAGCCAAAATATTAAAGTTGTGTCACTAAGCAGTGTAAACACTTCGTATTTGGTATTACTACTGAATGACAATTCCATTATAGACAATTAATATTTACTCATTAGTATTTTGAAAGATACACCGAAAAAATCCATAGGAAAAATATACAGGATGTAATACTAACTCGTATATAATAATAAACGATGAGTCGAAAATTTTCAAGCAACAGTGGCGTAATATTAATAATTGTGGAGATAGCAACTTTTTTATTTTATTTCAATATTTCTGACTTATCTTCTATAAAACATTGGACTTTTATTAAAGTTACTTCTTCTTCTTCTTCTTCTGCTTCATCTAGGACTGCGTCTTGTCATTGTCCTGGGAGTCTGGTACCAGACGGCAGCTTGTTCGCTGCTACGCTCACTACTCTCCCAGAACAAGCTCTCTCTACATGATCTCTCCAGTATCTCTCCAGTAACGTCTTCTAGATCTTCCCCATCGGACAATATCCTCGACGTCACAAGTCCTTCGTATTTCGGAATTCCTCACTCGGTCTCGAATTGTCAGTCCCGCAATGGGTCGGAGAGTCTTCATCTCAGTTGTTCTTAGGAGATTTTTAGTTCTGGTAGTACCGTACGTCATGATTGGGCGGACACAGGTCTTATATATCTTCACTTTGCTCTCCTTGAGCATATGTTTGTTACTTAAAATCGAATAGTTACTTAAATCGAATATTAAAAAATTCAATCGAGTTGCAACTAAATTAGCTGAATTAGGTTGAAGCCCAAGATAGGAAAAGTTGGAACCTTTTGTACGGTGCAATCCAATAGGGTAAGGGGTAGAAGAAGATGAAGAATATTCTTTAATTTCAATTTTCAACAGTTAATGCGATAAGTAACATGAAAATTTGCAATTTTTCTTAATATTTCTGACTAGCCTTTTAATAATAATATTAAAAATTTATTCAAGTCAAATAAAATTATTAAAATGTTGTAAAATAAGATATTACTTTGTTAGGTATTAATAATTTAAGTTCACTCGTATTAAAGCTAATAATTTATTCATATTCCACGCAAGTTACTTTTAATAATAGCTTAAGTTTACATAGAATAAATCAGATGTATTGAGAAAAAAATGTTAACTTTTTTGTCCTCGTATCTATCTCCATAACTTTTGATATTACGACGTTGCTGGTCGTACACTTTCGACTCACAATTTGGGCAGGAATCTGCCTTATTAATTATTGTGCATTAGCTCTGTTACAACCTGTAGTTACCACTGGGATGTCGGACCCGGAACGTTCTATTTCTGGCTTTACCAATTATGCTAACGTGTATGAGAAGATGTATGAATGTGGCCGAAGCAAAAGTGGTGTGCCAGGATAGAAGAGTGTGGCGTTCAATCCTCTCTGCCTACCCTTGCGGGGAAATGGCGTGATGGTTCGTTAGTTAGTTAGTTAGCTATAACGATGGCAACGAATATCAAATTTCATCTACTTAAAGATTTTTGAAAAAAATTATAAACAATTAGGGTGTTTGTTGATCTAGTAGTAAAGACACTTGCCTACAGATCCAATGACCGCGGGCTCGATTATTTATCATTATGGACAAGCAAGTTAGTCCTTTTTTCATAGTGCAAGGGTTAAGCATAATTTTAAAATAGTAAGAATATTGATGTGAAATGTATTTCGTGTACGTAAAAAAATAAAATTAAACAGTGAAAAAAATTGTCTCATTTAGAAACTTAATATAGGGCTAAATGATGATGGTATTTAATTATTTTTATTGATAATAAGAATCACTATACATCTCAAATATACTATCTACAAACTAGCAAAATGCTTTGCTAGGTAGTTCCGTTATTCTGCCATGGACAATTTTTCCATAAAATCTACATTAGTTTTGTTTTAATGACGTACAACTGTGGCATCGGATTCGGAGTATTACTTTTAAAAAGGGTTTTTATCGTGGCTAAATTAAATGCAATGAAAAAACTGTCTTAAATATAAAATACATCGATATTATCGTATTAATAATACATGTACAAATGTTTATTTATCGGTACAGTGTAATTTTTTATGTCTTATTTATTTTACGATTCAACAGGCCAAAAGGCCCAATCACAGAAGCGAAAAACATCACGAAACACCCAAGCTTAAGTAAATCACACACATTAATTGTGACCTCACCGGTAATCGAACCCGGAACAAATGGACAACTAAATGGAATCGGGTGAGAAGCCAGAGTCATGCCCACTAGGCTACGAGGGCCGCCGTATAATACATATTATATACTAGATATTTACAAGTATTTAAATATTTATAAGGAAACTGAAATGTATGTATTTTAAAACATTATTATATTTTAAAATGATATCCTTTTGTAAACACGAGATTTTAATTCCAATAGAGAGGCAGCACCTTTATGTAAAATAATATCATAATGTAAAAACGAGTAGCTTGTTGGTCTTGTGGTTAGGACACTCGCCTCGTGATCCAATGGTCGCGGGTTCGAATCTCAGCCCAGACTAGGAAGTTAGTCCTATTTTCATAGCACAAGCGTTTAGGTTAGTTTGAAAATAGTAAGAATATTGATGTGACACGTATTCCGTGTTCGCATCTCTATTTATTTATTAAAAAAAAAAAAATACTGTCAAAAAATGTACTCTAAATATGGATTATTTGATCATTTAAAAAAATCGACATCTTAAGAACACTGACACGTTACGTTCGTTTGTGTTACACAATATAATAAAAAATTACATGTTGTAAAGACACATTCACATACAATTTATAATATTCATAAAAATAGGTAATAAACTCCTAAACACCGTGTGGGTACATGGTAAGCCCCATGATTTGATCAAAAGAATTCCTTTTGAGTAGTGAGCGCTTGTGAAACTATTCGTTTAAGTGTTTTCTATGGCGGAATAATGTCGACTTGTTAGCGATGGCACCTCTTGCACCTGTACAAATTTCAAGAATGGCCACAATAATGGTGTCCGCGTGTTCCAAAGAAACCAATCCATATTGTAACCAAAATATTTTATGTGGCACACAAAGAATGCGTGATTGAATGATAATGCCAGCCCACAACTGATAAAATTGAAAATTGGTACCGACATACTTACAGGAAAAGAGAAAGAATGTAAAACTTTTACCCGTAAAAGGTGTACAGTTAAAGTTGATAATACTACGTTTTAATAATATCAATAATATATTTTTTTAAATAAACCCTGTTTAACGAGTTAATTTTTTCAAATTCAGCCATTTATGAACGTCAAATACAATTATTCGGTCAGCAAAATGCGAAAATCGAATACAGTAAACAAACGGATTAATTCTAATAATCGTTGGAAAAAATACAATATATTTATGCGAGTTATTTATTTATTTGTGTGTATATAGTGCAAAGCACCATTGAAAAATTTTATAAACAGAGAGACATTCTTACAGGTTTAACAGTAGGTTTATAAAAATACACTTAAAAGAATCTTGTAATTGTTTGTAGGCAATGCACATTTTAAAATAACTAAAAAATACATAAGATGCGATTAATTATAAAAAAATACACAGAATTAATTAAATAAAGTGATAGCGAAAAAATAAACAACAAAATAAAATAAAAATAAAAACTTATTAGCAAGCAAATATATTACACAGTAAATCATTAGCATATAATGTTCCTATAAACACTATCACTGTCTCAGAATCGACAGTACGTTTATTTTGAAAGTAGTCGAGCTGTCACGGAAGATATCTACAAGCTTTCTGTACTCATTACCCAGTCAGTATAGTATAGGTATAGACTACTCTATATTAGGGGAAGTAATATAATCAATGAACACATAAACAATGAACTTCTATTAATTTAATGAATAAATACGCAATCCCGATTATAATAATTCGTTGTTTGTCTGTCCGTCCGTCTGTCTGTCTGTCCCCGTAACTTCGTGTAACGTCCGTAACTTTTTTATAGTGATTTTTTTTTTAATTTTTTGTAAATTTTTTTTTTCGATAAATTTTTTCTTCGAAATTTTTTTTTCAAAATTATTTTTGTCGAAAAATTTTTTTTTTACAAAATTTTTGACGTAATTTTTTTTTTCAATTTTTGTTTTTTCGATATTTTTTTCATGATTTTTTTAAATAAAATAAATAAGTATTTAAATTTATATTTTATATTTATTTATTTATAAATACTTTATTAGGAACCGTTTACCGTCATTTTTGATAGGTTACAGCTAGTGTTATAATAATAATTAAGGTATATGCTCCCGAATGATAATATAATAAAAAAAATGGCATTTTATGCATCAACCTAATATGTAATTGAGAATTTGACGAAGTGAAAGGGTGTGCCTTTGTACAAATTTCATGTTGTTTCTTAAGTATATTTTTTGTGTAATTAAACAGGGTTGTGTATTTTTTAAAAGGTAACCTTTACGTAATTCAATGACGCATTCATCACAAAAAATTAAAAAGGATGGCTGATATTGCCTTTAACAAATAAACAATTCTTATTGAAATTTGAAAACATTTTTGGATTACGTGAGTTTGGTCGTGTACATTTGTTAAAATCTTGTGTTCTTTCTCGATGTTTTGAAAGGAAAATTACAATTAATTTTTGTTAACTAAAAACCTTGAATCAACTACTTGGAGTAACTTTACGTCTACCGGTTTCGATACCACTGCATCTGCATCAGGACGGACGCATACTAATTACATATTTTGGCAAACAAGTCAATTTTTGAACGGTGCTATGGTTATAATGGGGTACGAGAGATTGACAAATAGACACCTAAATGGAAAATATATAAAATAATAAGTTATCCGTAAAATTTAACTGGTTATAAATGATGCTAGCTTTAATGTTCAGGAATTTCTTGAATTCTAACATTTCTTAACTCTATGCCTAAAAACCAAAAAGATATAAGGGCTTTATAATTATACGAAGAATTTCAATATCATTTTCTTTTTTGAAAAAGTCGACAATAATAATTTGAAATTCGCGAACAATCTTTCGGAGACAGGCCATACATACTTTATATAAATAAAAGATGCCTTAGATTAGATAATTTAACAATTTTATAAATCAAGAAATGTCTAAACACTAAAGGCAATATTATTAATAACCAGCTAAATTTTACGAATAACTCATTATTTGATATATTCCCCATTTCAATATAAATTTGTCATTATCTCGTACCCATACCATAACTATAGCCACGTCCCCTTTAAAAATTAACTTACTTACCAAATTAAGTAATGGATAATTAGTATGCGTTCGTTCTGACGAAGGTACAATGTTATCGAAACCAAGTAGTATATACAAAGTTTGGAGTTAATTAAAATTAATAATTATGTCTAACCATAAAGTTAACGTTTTATACATGGAACATTATAAAATTATTTAGATGTCCCTCGAATCGCTTGAGCTTGAATATAAGTAAGTACCCAGTAAGCTTAATGACTAAGCCATTAATTAACCTTACGTAGGTAAAAATTGATACTTATCGTAAGCGTGATTACTCTTGAATCTGAACTTCATTTGAGCTGAATAATTTCAAAAACCTTTTGGGCACGTGTACGCATTTGTATGCATGTATCTTTGCTGTAAAGTTTATTGGCCAACAAAGTCCATATGATTGGACATTTGTGTTTGTGTTATTCAAAACGTACATGTACATAAATTAAGCATGTATATATGTTATAGGTAAACCAAAGTAATTGTATAGGTACATTATACAAAATATATTTATATAAGTGATGTTCATGATTCTTAACTTCCCTTGCAATGCAATCCAAACGGGTGCAAGTTGTACCGAATGAGCCGAAACTTACATTCACAAAATTTAATTTAAAATTAGTGTATTGAATAAATATAATTTAATTTGTATTTAATGGATGTTGTCATTTAATGAAGTTCTTAGAAAATCAAATGAAAATCTATTCGTACTTATATTAAATGTCGATAAATATTCGGTAATACTTCCATTTACATACTTCCCATATATATAATATAAATATGTAGAATTGTTTTAAAAATATCTTATATTTTCTGCCGGCGAGTATTTTACCAATCACTCTGGTCAGCTTCATTAAATGTAGAAATTTTTAATTTTAGTATTTATTCATTATTTATCAATATTTTGGACATGAAGTTGCAACCTTTGGAAAAGATATATTTAATGAAAATAAACTAATTTTTTTTTTTAAATACTTATTCCTTCCACTTCCACATCCTCTTCCACCTCCAACTTGTAGCACACAATATTGTCATCCTGCCATGTTGATAAAATAAAGAATTATTAGCAATTAAGCAATCGGCTATTGCTGCGCGGCCATTAGTGACCGCTAAGTGCCGTACAGGCCTCTGCATATAGTATCTGCATTAACTACGGCTCATTGCCTGCAGGTTATCATACGATTTGTTTTTTTTTTAATCTGATAATAGCAAAATCATTATATATATGATCCATACTTTTGAGTTTGACACATTTCCATCCAAACGTATATTTAAACCTAGAAATTAAACGTCTAAAAAAACACGCTTTGATTAATTTTTGAAGCTGGCAATGCAAGAAAAACGCATTACTAAATGCAAACTTAGCGCAATCATAATATAGATGTTGAAAATAAAACCTTTTTTTGAGCCACCCCCTAGATAACATACCCATACAAATACAGTAACATTTAATCTCTTCCAATGTTTTTCATAGCATTTACACAGGCCCTGTATAAATGTAGTATGAATAACAAATTCTCTTCACGCATTGAAAATCTTCTGCCTTGGACCAACAATGGGGCACTCGATTCGTTTGAATTTTCAAATTTTGCTAAATAATGGAAGCGATAGTCCAGGACGAGCTCATGTAATATAGGTATCTGGATGAGGTTAAACCATTGACGGCGACTAGTGAACATTAGATACTTTTTAAATTAACATTATTAATGAAAAACAATAATTATGGTTATTATTGAAATAATACTCCATTAATTGGAAGAAAGATTCTCAAGAAGAGTACAATTTTCAGACCTGATAAATAAAATTGTTTGATAGGCATTATTGCGTGAATGAAACTTATCTCGGAAAGTCGCCTCTTAAGTCACTTTAAGAGCATAATTGAACGCGGAGTGACCTATGACTTGGCCGTGAACCCGTATATATAACCTTTACCGAATAATCTCTGAGACGAGAGATCAAAGTTTCACCTGTGTACTCGCGTCTTTACAACCAGTAATTTAAAAAATATAGAGATTCGTACACAAAATGCGTGTCGCATCAATATTCTTACTATTCTCAAAATAAGCTAAACGCTTGTGCTATGAAAATAGGACTAACCTGCTTGCGTCCTGGAATGGGGCTCGAAACAACGACCAACAAATTACTAGGCGAACGTCATGACCACTACACTAACATGGTAATTTATATGGAAATAAGAAAACGTGTTATTAGTAAATTGAATATTAGAAATAACCAGGTCCTCATTTATCATTTAAATTTGTCTTCAGATTAAGTACGTACTTCATTATTATTCATTTTCCATATATAATTTTTCTATATTTTGATTGTCTATACTTTGATTTTTGAATTTAATTTGTTGTAGGCATATAATTTTATCCTGACGAAGGGATCATGGGCTCTGAAACATGTTGATATTTTTCATTACAAAATTGGTGAAAACCAAGTTAATTTTTATTAATTATATTAATATAATACCTAAATAATATTTATGTATTATATTAATATAATTAATAAAAATTAATATTATGGCGGTAATAAATAAATAATACTTATTGTAGTATTTATTTATTACCGTCCTTATGTTTTACACGTTATAGAGTAATATTAATTTTTTATTTATAACAGTACCTACATAAAAAAATATATAATAATTAGAAACTCAAATTATCAAAAAATCATACCAATTCAATAAAAGAAATACTAATCCAAGAGAAAGAAATTATTAATACACTTAATTTTACTCACAAATAAATACATATTTACCAGGTCAGGTTTTCTCCTACAGCAAAAATATCAACGAAATTTAACCTGTAGGTATGGTATACCATTATTTCTCGATGAATTAACTTATTCACTGAATTAAAAATTTTACGTGACCTTTATTTATTGATGCGTGATTATTATTAATGTTATTTATTCTTACTTATTTTTATGTAATATTTATAAAATTTTTAAGTACATGCATGTTTCTGTAATATGTATACAATGACAAAAAATATACTAACATCAAATTACAATAAGCTTATCATTGTAAGATCATTTAATCTCTTTACCTGTTGTCTAGTACCAGACCATACCAGTCAATAATAATAAATTCTAATAATGCCAATTCGATACTTTTTCAACCGGTAAAACCGAAAAAATTGTAACATTCCACATCGAGCGACAACTATTGCATGTATCAAGATTGCAATCTCGCCATCAGAAGTCTGGGATCAATTATTATCGAGTTTGGAAACCGCTAAAGACCTTCAACGTCCATTCAAATGGGAATTAGCGACGTGGAGAGATTTGCCGATCTTTCGTCAGCGATAAAACTTTTCCATACAGCGACAACGAATCGCAGACCTAAGCCCTCTTTTGTAATAGGGCCCGATGTGTATCGCTAAAATATCAAACAATACGAAAGCTTAATGTTATAAATAAATAATGCCCGTACAAACATTGAACACTTACCCGCCGGTAGGTCGACACAACTGCACAAATCGTTTATCCATTAGAAGCGATAATGCTCCCTACGACGAAGTATTTAAGGGAAGAAATCAAATATTTTTTGTTTTTTCAAATGATCGTTTTAAATTACAGGCGGTCAAGTACTAGGCAAATCTGATTTGAGTCGTGGTAGCCCTTTGTGCTAGTTGGTTTTTCATGTGGGTACTCAAATTCTGTGATGAATTGCATCTAAAATATGTAATACGCAATTATATTATTTATAACATTTTTTATTGTGCAATATTTTCATTGAAGTCATTACTTGAAACTGATTTTATATTGATAAGAAATTTATTTTTAAGTTTAGTTATTGTCTTAGAGTGCTTTTATTCTCGTTGTTGTGTTAGAAGTATTATTTAAAAATAAAAATAATACATTATAATATGTACATCTTCAAAATAGTATTAAAAAAATAAATAATATAGTTGTTTTTCTTTAATAATGATTAATAATTAAAACATTTTTTTTTCAGAACATGGTGGCTGGATAAGAAGGAAATTGGATATTTAAAAAGAGAGGCAGAAACGAACATGGCATGAAGTTATGATTACTTATTAATTATACAATAATTATTATGAATATTCTCTACACTGTTCACGCTAAATTAATCAATAATCCAAATAATAGAAAGTTTATTATTGTAATATAACAACACACTATGTTTCTATTGTCAGTGCATCGTCTATAATCGTGTGTTGCAAAACTTAGGTGTAGGTATGTATGTATGTATACAGATTTCCCGGCCGGTCTCGCGTGTAAACAAATTTGAAAGCAAAAATTACGAAATGTTCACCAGACAATCAATGGGCGTTCAGATTAAATTAGTTAATGGTTGAATTAGTGCCAGATGGTTGTGTGTACAAGCATTGTTACCCCCTCACCCTAGCTTACACTTCCAAACATCCCCCACCCCTAGGCGCGTAGTGCGATTTAAAATTGATATTCGAAATGTAGGTCTGAGAATACGAATTAGTTGATCGGTTTAATGAGGCGATCGGGGATCGAATGTGTTGGGCTTATTTCGATTACAGATATCTTTTTTTATATTTATTTTTTATTTATTCTGAAAGTTGGTAATACAATAAATGTTTTATTTCCTAATATATACATTTTTGCATTAGATATAGGTTTTTGAATAAACATATTAAATGTTTATCCAAAAGTAAGTATCACGTATTTTTTTTACTTTATTCTTAAATGTCATAATATTGATTTTTGTCCCTAATATCCCCTGGTAGTTTCATGTATAATTTCCTTCTACTGTACATGATAGAAATTATTGTTATGAAAAACTTATTTTGTGTAATTTCTAAACATTAGATCAAAAATCTAATGATAATGCAGTAAATATCAGATGATGTAATTAATATATAATAATAGTATTACTTAGAAAAAGACTAAAAAAATTTTTTCAGAGCCAAACTCAAAATTGTTTGAATTGATTTTACTTTTAGACACCTATTTAAATATAAAAATGGAAAAAGTTTAATACAAAATAAGTCATAGTGTAAATTCAACGATTTTTCGTGCTGCGTCTCTATAAGAGGAGATCGTAAACATTTTTTTTATAATTCTAATATTGTAATAAAAAACAAGTTTTTATTGTACTCCCTTTCTAATTTACTAGTTGAAACAGGTTTGGCGCTTACCCCACGCGTTGGGCTCGAGTCAGGCGACAATACGAAAGGGAGTAATAAAAAAATTCTAAAAATCCAAAATTATACTATAATTTTTTAAAAAAAAAAAAATTGTTAGATCATTTTTATCGTTACCACGAGTCTGCCTGCAAAGTTTTAGCTCGATTGAATAACGGAAAAGGGGTTAAAAATCGGTCCAAAGTTTTTTCGACAGACAAGCAAGCAGACGCTACAAGTTAAAAGAAAGGGAGTAAAAATAAAAATGGAATACTCTAAGTGTTTAGTGCATAAAATTCATAGATTATTTATGCGACGAACTGTCATGCCATTTTAAAATAACTTTATTTTTCTAATATAAAAATATGCCTCGAATTTCGATATTTTATTAGTTTAGATGTGCTTTATGCATTATAATGAAATAATACAGAAAAAATCCGATTCTGCATCTCATGACTCAAGACAAAATTGTTAACAGAGGGGGTCCAAGAAAATAGGAAACATCTTTGGTGGAGAAAGGCAAAGTTCGGCAAGTCTAAGGACTAATTCTTTCAATCTACTGAATATGTGAAATTAAGTTTATATGAACTGTGAAACAAAAAGGCAACCAATATATTTGAATAACTTTGATCTGAAGGGTGAAAGTTGTTCGAGTAGTATTCGAATATCGTGGACGTGTTCCGAGTGTTCATAGAATACGGAATTCGCTCTACAACAGAAAAAAGTATCGTTGTTAACTTACTTACGTACTTACCATCACGCCTTTTCCCCGTGCAGGTAAGTAGAGAGAATAGAGCGCCACACTCTTCTATCAAGACATAAAACTTTCGCCTCATCCACATTCATACATCTTCGCATGCAATCTCGACGGTTGTTGAGGCTTCTAATGGGACCATCTTCCAGTTCTGGTTAATCTGGTCCACGCGCCACGTCTTCCGCGATCGCCTTCTCCTTCTGGCAAGGTCAACACTTGCGGTATATGTCTTTCTTACTTCCTTTATCTTATTCCTTATTTCCACTGCATTTAGTCTACTTTCGCTCCTCTTCTGCCAGCTCCGGGCTTCACTTCCATTCATCAGTGATGGTACCAGAATTCCATTATATACCGCTAGTCTTGCCTTGGTAGACATATTTCTATTAGAAATTATTGGATTCCAAGCACCGTTCACTTTGTTGTTCACCGTAAACAAAAAACATATTGTCCATGTGTACAACCTTATTCATTTTCCATGGAAATCAATTTTAAAAAATCTAAATCATAAAAATCTTTTAAAAATATATATATTTTTGATTGTCAAAACAATGTGGTAATGTGACTTAATTTTAAAAAATTCCAAATTATCATATTTATTTTAATTTACACGAAACCAATCTTTGTAATATAAACATGTTGATTTATTTTATCATTACTGTAGTACTTCTCATGTTGTCATGAGACGGAATACTTCCCTCGAAACTATAAATTTTGTATTTATAATTATTTTTTATTTATTTTTATTACTCAACCTGTCTGATATACATAGTTTGGTTTAGGATTAATTAAAAAAATCATTTTGCACTGCATAGTAACTGCTGTAATTAATAAAGTTTGTTATTTTATTTATTTTTTATATCAATCGTTGACATTGCATGTAAAAAAACTGAATCACAAAATAATTATATTAAAGAACACTTTCTTATTAAGATGTTGCAATTTCAGGACAAAATTCTGCGAATTTTAAAACCCAATTTATTAATCAATTAGACAGACATACAGAGAAATCAAGTTAAAGAAAAAATATTTGGCTGCTTGGCCGCTGTACGAACCCGGATCCCCTATCTATCCAGGAAGGTGCGTTACCAATGCGCCATATCAGCCTCGTACGGTTCCGTCAGCACCCAAATATTTTTTCAATTAAGGATAAATTATAGAAGTCTCATAGAGGCGAAGTCAATTTATATACGATAAAAGTGAATGAAAAAGTCTTATACAATGGCTCAGGGCTTACAACCTGTATGAGCTGGCTAAAGTGATCATTCTACACAGTGCAAAGTAGAGTGATCACTTAAGTCAGTTCATACAGGTTGTAAGCCCTGATTCGTCGTATAAGATACATACACTTTTCTCATGTATAAACTAGCTTCATCTCTTTAAGACTTTAATTTTTCTTTAATTAATTAATCATCCCTCTGGGGACAAAATCAAGTAACTGTGTTCTTAGAACATACCTACTTTCATATAAAAATATTTTTTCGTTGATTTGATTTTTCTGCATGTATTTCTAGTTGATTAATAAATTTGGTCACAAAATAATTCATTGACCATATTTTCAACAATTAGGATTACCAGTAATGATTTTGTGTCATTATTAAATTCTATTCTCCTAATCTTGACGATCCCTAGGCCCGAGTCTCGCCGGTAGGCCGACTACAATTTATAGCCATTTAGTTTTTCACGTGGGTATTGTTGTTTTCCCGTTCGATTGATATCTTGTGTGGTTGGCTTTGTGGCCACTCTCCATCGACATTTTACGTTCCATTTTTGCTTTTGACAGGGCGTAATTGATTTTTTTCCACTCCTTGGAAATCCATTTTGTTCCCGATCCGATAATGTCGATATACAGGAAAATATTTGCTGTAGAAGGGCTCTTAAGTGCTTGTCAAAAATGAGAGTTGAGAACATCGAAAGTTTTAAAATTATTTTAATAAAGAATTATTAGCGGCAATTTTATCTCCATCGCTAAGATTTATTTTAGGTAAATAAAAGGTACTGATTGGCATCACTGGTAAGGAAATAATTATTTATTAAATTGAAATTTCATTCCAGTATTTCTTTAATACCTTACGATTTATACCGATCTTAACCTACAAATAATATTGATTGACGTGATTTGATTTTAGAATCGTTACTGACGTTTCAATTTATATTTATTTAAAAATATTTATTTATACATATTATAAAGGCTGTCTCGTAGCTTAAACTTCAGAAGAGTCCTTTTCAATCAATTCTTAATAGAAAAAATTCTTCACGCTACGGGTAAAATATCAAGAGTTCAGGAGATAAGCGACATCAAAGTTTTTTTTTATAATATCTCTGTTCTACCTAAAACGATGAAGGATCATGAAAATAAATTTAATAAATAATCGATAATTAAAAATTTATTCGCTTTGATACTGGTCAAATAAGTTCATTAAAACCGTATAGAAAATTGATAATTATTTTAACAAGATTTTAATAATTTTATTTGACTTATATCATATTAAATGAATTTTTAATATTCGACATAAATTAATGTCATGATTGTGTGACGTTTTAAAAAAGGCAAGTTAGAAATATTAGTAAAAAACGCAAACTTTGATGTCACTTATCATATAAGTGTAGAAATTTCACAAAAAGAGTAAATAATATTTTCTAAAAGAAATGAATAAGGAAGACTCGCCTGAAATTTTTGCTACTCTAGCTACGAAATACCCCGCATGGTGCCATTTTTGTGAGAACCTCCCCCCCCCCCCAAGGGCACTTTACACATAGGTATTAAACGAATCTTATAACTAGAATCTATATTATCTTTTATAGTGCCAAATTAATATATTCTTATAGTAATAAATAAATAATTATTATATTATACCCTTGGGTATTAATAAACATTTAGAAATATATAGTTGTTCAAACAGTAATGGTAAATTAATGTATATTATAGATATCTCACAGAAAGAAACTGTATTTCTTATGGGAAAGTAGGTATAGAAGTAATATGTGAAAGCTTACCACACAATTTGAATATATATACAACTTTCAAAAAATTAGTAAGCATGGTATATTCTATCATGGGTGGAAATGGCGAATGTTACATTGTGTAAAGTGATCACTTAAGCCAACGATAAGATAGGTATGTACACCCAAATGACTTCTATACCTACTTTCCCATAAGAAATACAGTTTCGTCTCTGTGAGATATCTATAATATACATTAATTGATTAATAATGTCTCTGTGAAATAAATCCAGCACTGTTCTGAAAGATTTGAACAAACCCAAAATATTCTGAGTAATGGTAAACGCTATGCTTGGAAGATCACTAGGACCCAAGGTAGTTCTAGTAGAGTACCTAAGCACAAGTTCGCTAGAGAATCAAGGTAACAGATGTGACCCAAAAAATCTGCATGCTCAAGTGGCAACAGGCAGAACATAATATCTATCAGAGAGATGATCGACAGCAGAGATAGAGGTCCTGAAGAAGAAGGAAGCCTTGCACCGGTGCGATGTAATGCTGGCCATCCAGAAATTAACTTAAACGACGAGATTAGAAGTGTGATGGGCAACAGATGGATAAGAGATTTTGAATAAAGAATTGGCCATCCTCGAGGAAGGCTTCTACTCATCAGAAAAGGACATGAAGGATTGAAAAATGTAATACGTAAAAATTTGTACATATGTTTAATTACTTTTCAGTACCAATAAATTCGCGTTCATTGGACAAAGAAATTTAATTGTTTGATACTTACATAGCACATAAGAATAAAAGATAAAAACTTGGCCTATATATTAGTAGTATTTCTATATACCTACCTCGCTAGATATATAGAAATACTTGTTCTGAGATAGGTAGCCTTATTTTATCATTTTACCACATTAGATCGATATCTAATATTTATTTTGAAAAAAAGTACATACTAAAAATCAAGAATAAAAAATTGTATAATTTTCTTAAAAAATCAAACATTTGGATATTATAATCATTAAATTAGGAAAAATATTTACCTTGTTACCTCTACGTGTTATGTTATATGTTTTAATTCGTCTTTTATTGTTAAGATCTATCTAATATTTATTATGAAAAAAAGTACATACTAAAAATCAAGAATAAAAAATTGTATAATTTTCTTAAAAAATCAAACATTTGGATATTATAATCATTAAATTAGGAAAAATATTTACCTTGTTACCTCTACGTGTTATGTTATATGTTTTAATTCGTCTTCGCCAAAAAGAATGTAAGAGGAAATAAAACGAAAAGAAAATTCAAATGGAGATAAAGAGATATTTTTAGAGATTTTTGACATATATATTTTTCTAGACATGTTTCATTTTCAGTTAATCAATTATTTAATTACATGATGGTAAACTTAATTTACAAAGAAATGGAGTAAAATAAAAACTTGTTTTTTATGGGTTATTTTTTTTATTAATTATATTAGTAACATCACCACAAAATTATTTTGCTGTTTTTGAAGAAGAAGTTTATATTTTTTCCTAATTTAATGATCATTGTGAATAAGCTCTACAATGTTAACACCAAATTCATCAACAATGTATTTGGATATTTGGTTGTTTGACCAATAATTTTTAAATTACAATGAAAATAGAACTGTATCGCATTCAGTTCTATTTTCATTGTAATGTATTAAACCTACTTTGTTTTTCATTTTCATCAATTTATTTCTGACCAGTCCTGCGATATATACGATTCAAAAAATCTTATAAAAGCCAATCAAATATTTAGACCATTACAACGTGATTTAATATGCATATAAATCGAGGTGCTTTTTTTATAACGGCGTTCTCAATAATGAATAACATTATCTATTAACTACACTTGTTGTATAACTGAAATGGGACAAGTTAACAATAAACAACTATTATTTTTAAATTATTCACACAGTACTCGATTCAAAGCGATACATACCAAAAGCTTTGTGCGCCAAGAAATCAATATTATCTCTTTTGTGATTGTAATACGATAAAGCGAGTGAAATCGCAAAAAATAGACCTGAACGAATTTATTCGAATAAAAGATGGCTGTATTAAATGCAAATAAGTGTTCACACGAATTATATAACCTTTTATAGCCGATTTCAATCTCCATACTTATAAATCGGTTAATTAAGTCGTGGAAAAGCCTATGTTATAAAACATCAGGAGGAGGCGTATAAGTTTCAAACCATAAATATTTTGTGTCGAAGAATCCGATGGCGGTTTTAATGGATTTATTTTTAATATGTGGCTTACGTGTAATATTTATTGTGGTCATATAATGCCATTGAATAGAATGAACATCTAAGGTTAAGTATTGAACAGAAAGATGGCAGTAAAGTTTACGGCCGGCTTTATTGGGGGCAATTAACATTAGAAAGGATCCTGAAACCAATTTCTATGAACATTCCAAACTTGAAATTTCAATACGAGATGAACATACTCAGTTGTTTATTATTTTGTTTTATATTTTTATTATTATTTGATTAATTGTAACGAGATGTACCTACCTAAGAACGGCTTCGTTAATTTAAACCTAATAAATTATTTGAAAATATTTCCAACACCTTAGAGAATAATAAATCAACACGAGCCCTGTAATTCTTGAGTCCTCTTTTGGTACTTTAGAGATATAAAATAAAATAAAAAAACTATTAGATACGTACGTAGATCTTGGTAGAGATTATATAAATAAACAATGAGTTTTTAAAAACGTAAAAAAAATTTTTGGTAAAAGGTAAATAGTATTTACATACCAGTATGTAAATACTCTTTACCTTTCACTTTATATACTAAATACGGTACCAGAAAGATTTGCAACTGCAACTTCAATCACACTTGCGAATATTTTGGAACTGAACAAATTTATTTAAAAATATATTTAAAAAATAAAATATAGTTACACATCTGCCTTTATATAAGCTGTAAATTGGTGCACCTGGCATAAATTCTGTGAACAAATTAATACAACAAAAAAATATTTTTTACCGTATAATAAATATAGGTTTTGTAGTTACACCGAATTGGCACGGTCTAAGCAGCTTATTTGATTGCTGATATAGTTAATAAATTAGAAATACATACATAATTTTCTACGTAACGATGTCCGTCACTAACGCTACCAGATGGCTATGCTGTTCTCACATCTCTCACTCGTAGGCGTAAAGACGCTAATGAAACTATCGCTATTTACATGCAAACACAAACATAATAAAATTTCGCGATAATTTTATTTCTTCTGAAAGTTAAATCTTATTTGGCATTTTTTGAAAAACTGAACAAAATCAAGTAAAATTTCTGCACCGCCGCACACCGATCGCACTTCTACCGCATTCAGTGTACTTCCGTTCTTTTTTCCATACACCAGAGTTGGCACCAGTACTCAATTATGTACCGCTAGTCTTTCTTCCTGTGACAGATACTGTCCTCAATAAAATTGTATTCAGAGCAACATTTGCTTCGTAGTAACTCTGATTTCGATGTGTTACAAAATATATCATACATAAAAATTAAAATTTAAAAAAATATATATATATTATACTAAAGACAAATTTCCCCTTTTCTCATTCTATTTGTTTAATATTGTATCTTCGCAACTCCGGCAAATCTGTTATGGTTTTATTGTTTAGAAAAACAATTCAATTGTTTCTATGGAATCTTACCACTCGGCACACAAAGACTAAACGTCTTGTTAAATTTATAATATACAATGCAATAAAATAGACATTTGTGCGGACACAAATGTCTATTTTAGGGAAAGCTCGGGCACACTTGCAGCATAATGGCGCAGCGTGGCATTGACGAGAAAATAAACAGAAAATGTGGCCGAACCATAAATGGTTACCTAGCGTTACATAGCGTGATTCTGACTGAAAATATTTCCGCCGGACAATGCAATTATTCCATTCTTCATTTTTTCTTCATGCATTGAGCGGCAAAGTGATTGGCTTTACCGCTCAATGCTCACTCCAAATGGCGAAAGAAACAATTGAGTTTTGTTACTTTTATGTCGGACATGCCTGTAATATTTCCGAAACTAAAAGTTTCTTAAGGCTGGACATTCACTGCATATGCATATTTCGGCGTTTTTTTTTTTTACAAAAATGTGGGTTTTTATTATTCATTTATATCAGAACGTATACTCTAGACTGCAATTTTTTTAAAACAATAACTTAGATAGAACGTTTGTTATTATATAAAAGTAATAAAGTGGAAATTATTTACAACAATGAATAAAATAAGGAATAAATAGAATTTACTGTTTAAAATCATCTATTTATATAAATAAAATGCGTATTAAAATCAATAAAAAACGTAAAAATTTTTTGCAAATTTAAAACATTATAACTTTATTAATATTGAATATTTCTTAATTTCCTTAGTACGGATTCTAGATAATGAAGTATACTTTATAGTATAAAAAACATATTATGTGTACATATAAATGTTTATTAAAAATTAGCGCCGCCTAGGACACTAAAAATGATTTTTTGGCCGCGACCTGTCGATTAATGCTTATATTTTATTAATTATTGTAAATAATGTCTAGTTTATTACTTTTATATAATGAAAAATGTTTTATCTAAGTTATTCCTCTAAAAAATAAGATAAAATTGCAGTCTAGAGTATACATTTTGATATAAATGAATAATAAAACCACACTAATTCGTAAAAAAAAAACGCCGAAATATGCAGTGAATGTGAATTTGGAATTATGTTATGTTTTTTTTTAAATTCAAATATAAACTGTAAACTGTTGATAGATTCTTAACCACTCACTTGCTCCTGTCCAAAATACTGGACTAAAAAGATTAAAAAAAAAAACTGTTAAAAAGAAACAAAAAAATTATTATAATTAATAAAAATGTACTATGTTTTCACCATTTAAATATAGAAAATATCAACAAATTTCAGGGCCAATGGTCCCTTCGTCAGAAAACAATGTAAATTTCTAACAAATTAAAAATTAAAAATTGAAGTATAAACAATAAAAATATAAAAAAATAATATATGGGAAATGAGTAGTAATTAAGTACTGACATGAAAACAAATTTATGAGTTCTGAGTTTTGAATTTAAAGAGCTGGTTATTTATAATATTATTATTATTCATATTACCTGTTTATATATTGATAACGAACAATTATTATCCTTGTACACTTATATAGAAAATAATGTATCTTCGATCACGCTTTCGGGGCAATCTTGACTATGTTTGTTATAGTGTGGGGCAAGCGAGTGGTTCTATTTAGATACAAATAGATATAAATAGACAATATAACAGTAAGTACAATAAGTGGTTGTTATTGGTATTTTTGTTCTTAGTTCTAACTAGAGGTTTCTGTGGTGAGGCGGACTAATTTTATTCTATTAATTTTCTTTTTCTAAATCCCTATGCCGTTTTTAGTACAGTTTTTAATTTAAATGCATCAATTTCATTTAGCCATACTTTTATCTTTTCGAATACTTTTCAAGGAATACGGAAGATACGGAAGAAGGATTTTGCGGAGTTTAGATATAATAAAAAGTAACCCATAAAAACCAAGTTTTTATTATACTTCCTTTCATTGTAAAATATAATAACAATTAAAGGCGAATTAAAACATATAACATAACACTAAACTTACAGTAATTTAATATATTTCTAAAATGTCGGATGTTTTGAGCTATCTAGCTTTGTGTAGTGAAGTACCTATTATGTATACCGACGGAGTAATTCAAATTTAGAAAATATTCCGCGACGTTATCAGGCCGCCGTTGTAATGATTCCAATTTGAAAAACTATTAAAATTTGAGAAATCCAAAATTATTATTTTTTTAAACGAAAATTTGATAGATCTTCTTGATCGTCGCCACGAGTCTGCTTGCAAAGTTTCAGCTCGATTGGATCACGGTAAAAGGGTCAAAATCGATCCAAAGTTTTTTCGACGGCAAGCCGGCAAGCAAGCAAGCAGACGCCACGAGTTAATATAAAGGGAGTAATAAATATGACTTCTTTGACCTAAAGTTGTGTTAAACATTAGTACATTTCTAATTTCCATTTTAGTGCCTCTTTTGTTATAGGCATGTCGGAGTTCTATTATTTGGTTTTGTGTTTTTAAATTGCTGTAAAAGAATGTTCTTAGCATATATTTGATTTATAGTCAAGATAGGTAGGTATATAAAAATATTCAAGACATTTGAAAATCTCTTTCGAGGGCATTCTGATTGGGAATTTTAAAATGGTTATTGTAATGCTATATTTAAATTTGAGATACCTAACCTACCTATATTTAAATTGTTGATATAAATTATTTTGGCAAATCCCTATGCTAAAATTTCATACTCAAACTTTTTTAACATCTTTCTTAGGTAATATATTTCTTATATTTTTGAAGAAATATATGGGAGTCTTACGAGTTTTTTTTTAATAATCCCATTAATGTGAGAGTTTCATCAAAGGTTTTCATCTATTTCCACTTAATAAACTTATTATGAACTTTGTATAAACCACTTGGACTAACTTTACGTCTTCCGGTTTTGATACCAAGGTACATTTCTTCGTCAGAATGGACGCATCCGACTTACTCATTACTTAAATTAATATATTACTTACTTAGATTAGAACTCCTTACTGGTCTTGGTATACTTCTATCGTCTCCTCCACATTCGTATAACTTTCCAGGCATGCTGATTGAATTTTGAGGCTTCTAATAACCATCTTCCGAAATTCGTGGGCACATTTCCGATATTTCTGGTGCCATAAGCACTACAGAATTTTATATATTTTATTATCATCCTCTTTCAATTTAAACGTTCAATATGACCATTTATCTAAGATGCACTTATTTAATCATGTTTGTAATGCAATAATTAGCATTAAATTCAATTTTAATTTCTTGATTATTCACACTATCGTAAATAAGATGTTCGAAAGTAAAACCACCACTCCCTCTACTCCTTATTGTAGAAGGCAAAGTTTCATGCTATTGTATATTGAACTTCGAATAATATTAAAAGAAAGACTTGTATTATAAAAAAATACTGGGGAATTTAATAATGCAAACATAAATACTTAAAATGCAGAATAAATTTATCTTAGATAGCAGATTGTTAGTTAACATTGTTAAAACCACTATCAGATTTTAGGTCTACCGGTTTCGAGACGTACCCGTCTCTTCGTCAGGACCAACACTACACAACAACAATAATAATAAGTAACCATACTATGGTTGAGGTGTGTAGTGTTGTGAATGTAGTGGTGTAGTGTTGGTCCTGACGAAGAGACGGGTACGTCTCGAAACCGGTAGACCAAAAATCTGGTTGTGGTTTTAACAAAGTTAACTAACAATCTGTTATAATGTCTAACCACAAAGATAATGCTTTAAATATTAATAATATTATCTTAGATATTTATGTCGTGAGAGGGGACACTTGTAGTGTAACTCAAACCAATCCACTCCTAATAAACGGGTCTAGCAAACTCTGTAAATTTATATAATCTGTGGCGTGATGAAATGGAATGTTATAAATCGTATTTCATGACTTTCAAATACATGCATGCCATTTTTTTTTGTATATTGTAACGAGATGCTAAAAAAAAATTACGCACTGTTCGAACCCCTGGTAGGTAATATGTCACTTGGAGTAACACTATGGAAGCATCGTGAACGGTCTACAGAGACCTACAATTGTCTACAACCTTCGCGAAACGTCTGCAAACGGAACAGCCGAGAACCTTCTTCTAAACACTAGAATAGTCATGTTTACTGGTTCATTGAGTGTCACGTGAAAGAACGCATGAATTTTAGGAAGCCTTGGTTTGTATCAGCTCCATAATGCTCTAAGAACTATAACTATTTTAGCAGTGCTTGCGAGGAGCAACAATTTCAATCTCTACAACAAATGAGTTTGACAATTATCTCAAACCGGTTTGCCTAAGTACAAAAAAAGGAAGTATATTTTTTCTAAATCGGTTATTGATACATAATCTCCAGAACACCAATTTGATAAGTTATATAACAATAAGTTCGATAAAACCAGCGTTTGCAAGTATAAATAGCGTGGATCTAGGCCACCGCGGGGTTTCGTGTTTCGTGTTTGACAGTTCAATTCAGTGCGAAGTGGACTGCGAAGTACGATGCCCAGGGACGCCAGTCGTGAATTGCGAAGCGACAAATATCCAGCGAAATACCCCACTGGTGAAATGAATAAACGATACGTGCCAATGGAATATTTTAGTGACTATTAAATACGTGTAAGAACGAGGAAAGGATGGTTAAGAAAATATATGAGGCGAGTGTTCAAGGCAGCAGAAATAGAGGGCGTCCGCGAAAGACCTGGCACGATCAGATACAACAAGTGTTTGAGGATGGCCCCGTTAAAAGACGCAACAACCGTAGAACTTGTATGAGAAGATGTATGAATGTGGCCGAAGCAAAAGTGGTGTGTTAGGATACTTAGTTAGTTAGTTAGTTATCCATTGATAATAAAGTGTTCATTTACGAGTGATATATTGCGAAATAGTGTAGATTAAAGAACAGCGTTAAGTGTAATTCGTGTTAAGTGACTTTGTACATTGAATAATTAATTAATAAATCACGAATTAATTTCCAGTATTGTCATTCATTCATCCATAGAAACGTGACAATATTTTCATGCCAACCTAATAGTTCGAAAATTGATATGAATTTTTTATCCAATACCGATTGCCCGATTGATTATAAAACTCGGCATTACATTCTTGCCAGCCTAATAGGTGCAAGAATTAATATGCATTTTCGATCTATCACAGAGACAGTGGCGTGTGTGATTGATTATAAAATTTGGCATTGTAGGTACACTACACAGACAAAGATAATGACATTAAATACGATATCGCGCCGAAGCGGCGGACAGTCCACCTTTGAGCCGCAGTGTAATTACGCGACAGGTTCCCGAAAAGGTAGCCCCGAGGCATTTAATATTTCCCCATCAGAGATGCTGATAAGAGAGCGGCGGCGGTCCGGTAGCAATCACATGCGCCGCGGGGCTCCTCCACACCTGACCTCGCACAGTGCCGGCCGAAAAAAGCGGACACAATGGAGGATGACGTTCGAGAATAAGACAAAACAGGAGATTATAACACGTCCGAGTGTTAAGTTGGCGAATCGCTGTGTAATTATTGCCAGAATGCGTTTATTCATTATTCCTCGCTTTTGTCGGCGGCTGGGGAATTATATTATATTGAATTTCGTTTGAAATATAGGTGGACACGGTTTCACTATGGATTCAATTCGATTAGTTTGAATATTGCAATTATATTTTTTGAATATCAACTGTCGATGTATATATAATACAGCGAAGAGGTCGTTTGTTCATAAGTTAAAAATACGGTATATACATAGAAAATATATTCATCTAAACAAACCGTCCACATACTATAAAAATTTATAATATGTGGATGTTCTTACGATGGAATTGGTAAACGTTGCATTGTGTACTGATCACTTAAACCAGCTCATACAGCTTATATGAGCCCTGGACCATGGTATTAAAAGACTTCCATACACATTTCTAATATAAATGGCTTCGTCTGTGTGAGAAAACACGTGTTTTAAACACGTCAACAGGTGAAAATACCCAAGCTTGAGTAAATCACATAGATGTTTGTGATCTTACCGGGAATCGAACCCGGAATCCTCGCCCTGAGAAGCCAGTGTTATGCCCACTGGGCTATGAGGGCCGCTCTTAATTACTAAAAAATATATTTTACTAAAAATAAATATTCCTAAAATTCGTCGTCGTCGCTGAATTCCCTCGCCTTCTATTTATTAGACAAAAGGCGAAGCTATGCATAGTTTATTTCAATTGAGAAGTTATATTAAATAATATTTTATTAAATGTAATTATATTTAATATTTTGTTTATAATATTTAATATAATTTAATAATAAGTTACATGTAACACATCATTGTCTGATAAAAGATTTTTTCTCTGAACGTAGATACACTAGTACAATACTTAAGGGGTTACACCACCCTGAAGAAAAAGTACGAATTGGGTGATTTTTTCCATAAGGGTGATTAATTATTTTTTTGTGGAAACTTATTGTAGGTACCAACATGGGTGACTTACATGCAACTTTCCCCGTCACAGGTTTACAATTAATGCTATAAATTAACTAAATACAATTGTTATAAAAATGGAGTACGTTTAATAAGAAAATGTTACATGTTAACATATGTGTATCATGTGTAGAGTTCACTGAGAATGAAGGCAGATTTGGAATTATATTATATTTATTTTTGACATTTTAAAACAAAATTTGTAATAATGTTATTTATTTATTAAAATGGTTTTCTTAGTACCTATCTACTAAGTGTATGTATGTACATAATATGCAATAAATTTAAAAAAAAATGATAAAAATTCAATGTACATATTACGCAGGTACTATATTCATAACACGAAATACTTTATTTACATATCGGAACATATTCCTTTTGACCATAATGGCATTCAGGGCACCAGTTACCTTATTTTCGGCAGTCTTCAACAATCGAAAAGCGTGCATGAGAATGCGTCAAAGAAGATGTTTGAATGTGATCAAAGCAAAAGTGAAACAAGATAGAGGAATGTGGAGTTCTATTCTCCCTGCCTACTCCCGTGGAAAAACATCGTGACCCTGGGTACTCAGTAGGTAAAAACGTAGAAATAAACTTAAGTTGATATTATTGATGGTCGTTAAAATGGACGAAAAATATAAACTATGTTATCTCTACTTAATTTTGATTATATTTTATATTTATTTTATTTTATTACTTCATATGTCGATAAGAGATTCTAATACTCTTGAAATTTGAGTAAAATAAAAAATATAATTAAGCTCAAGTAGAGATAACATGCTTATGTTTTCCATCCATTTTAATAATCGTTACAACGTTAGTTTGATGTGTTTCTTTATTACTTATTGTTTACAACTAACTCCGTCTTTCCGCAGGGATAGGCAGAGAAGATGGAACGCCATGTTCTTCAATCTTGACATACTACTTTTGCTTCTGCTACATTCGTACATCTTTTCACACAAGCTCTACGGTTATTGAGGTTTTTAACAGGGCCATCCTCCAATACTTGTAGTACCTATCTGATCATGCCAGGTCTCTCGCCGACACCCCCTAATCCTTTTGCCCTCAATATATTTTCCTAACTAATCCATTCTACATGGCAAAACCACAGTATTACACTGTGACCAAACCATCCCAGCACTCCTTTATTTATCTATCTACAAATGTACATTTTTAAAACAGTAAGGAGAAAGTGAACGATTATTTCTAAATGGGTGCACGTGTAGCTCCCAGGAAAACATGTGTTTAGGAACAGTGCCGAAGAAAAGATTCCATCAGCGCGAGCGGCCCGCTGCCACATTGTCTAGCGCCTCCGCCACAAAGAGCCGCTCTCGGCCGTGCGCTCCTGGTAGCCGGTCTGTTAATTACACGTAATTGAATTCCGAATTAGGACCATGACAATCGCTATTTTCTACCCTCTGACGATGCTGCGCTCTCGCCCGCTCCGGATCTCGATTATTTTTCGGCTCGCAACAATGGCGGGCGTAGATTAGATTCCGAAGAGTCGGCTCCCGCTGGGCGGCCGGAAAAAAGCGTTTTGTGAGAGAGACCGGGCTGCGATGGCCGCACAGTCAGAGGTTTGGATCTGGTAGCCGGCCCGCTTTGTTCCGCCATTGTGCCCTCGCTACCGGGGCGGGGGCGCCGCCTGTGTGGCCGTCCCGGCCGCCGCCTTCGGCTGGGAGAGCCTCCGTTCCGAAGATCACAATGACAATCTAAACACTTTTAATGAGAACACACTGCGATTGTGTCGTCCGAGCCGCGCTGGCCGAAATGGAGCAATGGCGATTCGGTGCAGCGGAGCTCTTCTGCGCCGCTTCGTCACGCTCCGAGGTGGTCGCCGTGTGACGAAATTCACACAAAAGACACGGTGTACAGGAAAATACAAAATAACGAGGTGTTGCAAATAATACGAATACAAACACGCGAAGCGGTATTCAGTTAACTATTCTGCACACTGAGAACCTTGCATTATTATCGGGATTTGTTGTGCTTTGAATGTCTTAAACATAAAATCTAAGATACTAACAAAACATCATTATATATATATCACCATTATATATCCAATATGGAACCCATCTACTAACAAATAGATAATTTTTAATTGTTCTAGAATTTATCATTTATAGTAGGATCGAATATTTCTACGCAATTACGATACTGAATTTATATTACAATTTCCTTTATACTGTAACATATTATTCTCAAAATGAGAATTTTCTTTTAGATAAAGATGAATATTTTTTTTCCTTAAATGGTCCCATTTAATTTAAAAATTATCATAACACTGGAAATAAATAAGCGATCCATTGATTAATGATTAATTAATTATTCAATGTATAAAGTCACTAAAAACAAATTAATCTTTAAATCGCAGTATATCACTCGTAAACGAATACTTTATTATCGATGGATAAGATGTATTTATACAACGTTCTCTAGAGTATTCCATCAATTTTTGGTCGCACTATTTATCACATCTATTTATTTCGCCAAGTACGTACTTCGCTCGATTATTCGCTTTATTTATCGCTTCGATTCTCTCGCGGCTGGCCACACTGAGCGATGTTTTGCGCGTACCTGAATTGCGCCACGGTCGACGCCGTATTTATACCCTAAAATGCTGATATATTCGTACTTTCTAGATTACTCTAGTGTTTAGAAGGTCCTCGTTGCTTCTCGGTTGTACCGGGCGTTTCTAGACGTTACCCGAAGGTTGTAGATCACATATATATGCTAAAATATGAAAATAGGACTAACTTGCTGGTGTCCTGGACTGGAGCTCGCACTACCGACCACCAAATCACTAGGCGAGCGTCATGACTACTTCACCAACGAGCTACTCAAATTTATTATTACATTCTTGTAACTATTATTTATTGTAACTTGTACTATTCTTGTAACCACTTATGAAGATAGTGGCAAACTTTATTTGTCTGAAAACAAATTTATTGTAGCCTGAAAGGCATAGTACAACAGCAATAACCAGTAAAAATTGTATCCTAATAAATTTTATTTATAACTGTATAATTTTTCAGGAATAATATTTTACATTTAAATTAAATTTAGAAGATAAATTAAATATATTTTATTTTTATATAAAATAGAAATAAAAGGACTAGACAAAGAATATGGTAGACCTCTTTCCATTTGAGAAAGACAATCGAATTAGTGTGTGTAAGCCGTGCGAACGGCGTACATCATTTCGTTGTGTTGGTATTTATACCAGTAAACACCAACGCAACGAAACAACGTGCGTCGTACTCACGGTTTGCACATACTAATTCGATTGTCTTTCCATAATGAAAAGCGTCGTTTAAAAAATAACAAATTACAAACATTTTAAGGCTAGGCCACCCAGTATGCACAATTCACCTTAAGTTTCGATGAAATACTTACATTGATTGCAATATTAATTAATTTAAGAACGGCTAGCTGCATTTCTTAGTAACTCTATTATTCTCGTTTAAACTACATACTTTCCTGGCCGCCGGCATCCAGCGCGGCATCAGATGCTACCTTCGTATTATAATATTAGAACGGTCATTCTTTTCATTTCACACATTCAGATTTTTGCTAAGTAACGATTGTCATTAAGCCGTGGGTAAAGAATATTCTCAATAGAGCGTAACGCCGGGGAATTGGATCATTTACACAAATGTTAGTATGGGAAACACATTAATAATCATTGATCTAATTCATTCCGTCGAATGAAATTTACTCCAACAATAGACGCGCCGGCCTCAATAGGATCAGTCAGCGTCGATGCAAATTTTTAAAGTACATAAACTGGATTCAACTTGTTAATAATGTTGGAAAATTTGTATGTCTTTGTTATTACGAAATGAAATAAATATTGTATGAATGGTGATGGGGATCACAATATCACGATGGAAACGTCCAGAACGCTCTATAAGTCTTAATTCTGGAAAGTTCAACAAGAGTCTGGAAGGATCTAGAAGGCGGTGTTATCTATAAATACATGGGCATTACGCGACGCAGGTTCAGTCATTCGCGACGCTTAATCATCGCGCATATTCCATCGATAATAAATAAAGGAAGTTCCTACTTCTGAAGTGCCATTTTCCGTTTAAATGTATAAATAGGCAGTCCCTGCTGTATTATTATTTAAACTTATTTAAAACATAACGTAAATTAACGTCATACCATTTCTATGCAAAGGTAAGTAGACAGGATAAAACGGCATTTTGTCTCATCATTTGAGCTCTCAGTAGGGTTTTACTATCTATCTGATCATGCCAGGTTTTTCGCGGACTGCCTCTGTTTCGTTTTTTGTTGCTACAACTACAACACTTGCCTCGTACCCAGATTTACATCAATTGGATTCATATGTACCAATCTTCTCAGGTTCATTTTAAGGAATAAACGAATATACATGCTCTTTTAAATTAATCATAATAATTTTATCCGCCGAGCGACTAAATTTCAACCCCATTAAGTCTACTTATTCTAGGATTCTATCTCTTGTCATCCCAAAATTTTAATTCTGAGAAATAATAAGCGGCCCCTGTGGTCCAGTTGACTCAATACTTTCTCTCACCGAGGGTTCCGGGTTCGATTTCCGGTGAGTTACAACACATCTATGCGATTTTCTCAAGCCTGGGTATTTTCATGATTTGTTTTGGTACAGTAATTGGACATCAATGATAACCGATGATGAGTGACAAAATATCAATGTCTGATAATCCAACATGTAGTTTATGTTTGCAATGTTAAGTTTAGCACTTCAAAGTAATTACCGTATCAATTAAGAAATGAAGTATAAGAATTTTTTAATCATTAAGAACACTTAATGCATCCCTTAACTAATTTTATTAGGTAACTAGCTAGCTAGTTTTACAATTCGGTTGCTAAAGTTTAAGTACTTATTTATTTATAAAGAAAATGAAAAAAAGAAGAAAAACTAAATAAAAAAGAAAAGAAAGAAGAAGAAAAAAGCATAAAAAGAAAAGGAAAAAAATTAAAGAATTTGCGGGAATAAACAGACAGACATAAAGACGGACATTCAATGAAATAATTATAATTGGAATGGTCATTTACTTAACATACATACATCGCTGCCACCGAAGTACCCAAAGCCTACCCCGATGCAGCCGCTCTGTGCGCGAGCAGCGAGGGGGTCATATTAATTAATTACCGTCACTATTTTCCAACGGAAAACCAAAGCTGAAAAGCCTCGCAAATTTTTCCACCCGCGTCGACAAAGAGTTCGGAAAGTATTCTCAGTAGCTGGATCCTTTCAGTCTCGCCTTTGCTCACTTTATTCCGGAAAAGGCCGACACTTCCTCACTATGGAGAGAAAAACCCCTCTGAGCAAGTAGCTCACGATTAAAGTTTTGATCTTTTCACATCCCCACCCCCGGAAGCCGGGGCTGGGGAATAAATGGCGCGCTTGTGCAAGAAGGCTTTAGTCTCAAAGGTGCGAATAAGCCCCACTACTTCAGGCTTTGATAGAGGAATTGGAGGTGTTTTATGAAATATTAGTAGTAAGCCAAGGTGACCGTAAAATCTAGTTCTACTAAAGGAAAACATGCAATCAAGCTACAAATATACATGTTTAACAAGCGAAGTTCATTTATATGAAAATATTCTGTAATGGTCCGTATAAAATTCTGTGTTACTTTCTTTGGAAAAAAAGTCGCTTCACGTGAAAATACATCAGTGGGAGTGAAAATGGCCGATTATCTTACGTCTAATTATCATTACTATACTACAAAGGCCATATGTCAAATTGCTCAATTTGTATGTCAAAAGCGTTCCAGAGAGTTGAAATATGCGTATTTTGCATGAAATGTGGTGGGTGTTTGAGAACATATTTATTTATTTATTTTGTCTTGGGGAAAATTAACAGCAAAACAACAATCTTAAAAATATGAAATAATGGTTTTTACAATTATGCCAATTACAAATTTTCCACTGAATATAAAAATTTACTTTGACTTACTTTAATAGCGAGTGGAGAGGGTGGAGGGGAATGTGGGACGGGAGTAGAAGGGAAGATATAATGTACAAATTAGTTTGGGTGCGTATGAAAAGATTCTGCATTCTTTGAAGAACAAAATATTATAATACCTATACTGGCTGCCACATCAAATTCTTGGCTATATGAGCATATATAATCATTCATTGCCAGCATCATTCTATAGATCACGCCGAAATGATGCCATTTACTGCACACCCATGTTATTATTGTAAAATGTTATCCGGCTTACGAATCGAGTTGCTTAGTATTTATGACATCTTTCAAGGGACTGATCCGACGACTGCCAATTTTTTTAATATGAAAAAATGGCTCCAAGTTTCAAAGAAGTTCCACTCTTAAATAATATATTTATCATCATTCGCCTGAGTTTCTATTCAGTACTGGGTATAGTTCTTCCCCAAGGGTCGGGGATTCTGTCAGATATTCTCTTCCCTTTCATCCATCGCCCACCTCTCTTATGTTAACATTGCTTCATCAAACTTGAATACAGCCAATATTTCATCTACCAATGCCTTCACTCCAAGTCTTTCTTTCCATCTCTTCATCTCTTTGACAGGTGTATCAAGTTCGTTGCTACTTGAGTATGTATTTTTTGGATAACGGGTTTTACCTTGGCTTTAGTTCTTTGGTTTTTTGGCTTTGGCTATTTGGCTTTGGTTTTTTGTCTTTGGTTTTTTGGTAAATGAACGTTCGGTACATAATCTTACGGAGATTACATAGACACGAACACTATTATCTAGCTTGCTGCGAGGCTTTGAGAACAGTTTGATGTGAAGGGAGAAAGTGTAGGTCTGATATGGGGCCGAGTTCTCAAACATTCTATTCAGTGCAAAGTATTTTGTACATTAAAGCATGACATTTCGAGTTCCATTGAAGAGCACGTGCTGATCTAATACTATTATTTAAACTACTGAGAGGATACCTCGACTGTCCTGATCAACTGAACTTAATCTTTTTTCATGTTCCCTACAGACGAACCCGATACAACGTGCTCTTCCATGTTCCGAGAAATAGAACATCAAGTAGATAAAATACATATATCGCGCATACAAATATTTCAATAATAATTGTATCGATATTGACCTCTTCAACATTGACGACTTCAACGACTTACCGAATTTTAAAGAATGCTTTCGATAACATGTACAAAATCAATTTTGACCTAATATGATCTTACCTAATATCTAATCTTCTCTTCCTCCAGCTCTATCTATCCTGAATCCTACCTGCCGATCCTTTTTCTCCCATTAATTAACTCCTTTCTTCATATATGAACTTAATTTTTCACATTCAATCCCTTACCACTATTTAGTCTTGATATTGTTTGTTGCTTACCACTATTCATTAATTTTAAATAATTAACTTAAAAAATCTTATCTAACGTTTTTCTTAATATCTGTGAATCTTTTTAATTGGTCTATGACATGAACACTATGTTTTTACATTATAATGTTTAAAAAACTGTTAAGATTCCTTAATAAATAAATGAATTAAATTAATATAAAAATCCCGGAATGAGTTTTCTAACTGTATTGCAACAAATATTTTGTAATATAATTTATTAAAAAGGATCCATAAGTGGTCAAAAATATTCGCGAAATCTTGGCGGAATGTACGCTTTACAACGATTCCTTTTTCTTCTTCTCTTTGACGATGCAATATAGGCAAATCTTGACGTATTGATGTATCGACCATTTTATATTATAAACGGTGTAAAGTATAAGTAGCATAATTAATTAACTATTATTATTCATTTGGGCTTAGTTCGTTCGAATATATATTTTATTTGTTTTGCATTCTTTATATATTACTGTAATTATATCAAAATCACGGTTAGGTCATGTAAAATCTTTCGAAGTTTCTAACATCTGTTGTTCATTTACATAACTATCATAAAAAGTGATAAATTTAATTAATCGTAATTGTGTAAATTATTTGTAATCTAGTTAATCAAAGAAAAAAGGGGTAATACATTCCGACCACAACTTTAATTTGATCTTTCGTATCAGGAAACATCTCTGTTTTATGTTGAAATGAACGGAGGACCTATGAATGCCCCAAAGCCCACTAGAAGTTAACTAGCGCCGGCACCTTTCTTCAATGCCAATTAGTGGGCTTCTCTAGCCGGGCCCCCTTTCGCCTTTGGCCTCAAAAAGCCCTTTTCAGTAAGGGGTCCTTTTGGTCCGGAGCTTTTGCTCCTCGCATCACCGATCTGTGGACTCAAATTACTTGAAATAAAATATAATTAAAAAGTCTTTTCAATTAATTACGCGACGTTTTGAAAGCCACAGTCAAAGGTTGGACAGGAATTTCTGTACGCTGTATGAAATGGTTTAATTTGAATATTTAAGTCCGCAATACGAATTGGATGCCATATCCCAGAGTTGATTCATATTAAAAATGATGTAGTTTTATATCTTTGTGGTGATGTTGCATACGATGTTTGATAACATGTTAATTTTAAAGAATGTTTTGAAATTACTGCTTTGACACGGAAACATTTCTTTGGGTACATTGAAAAATATTTCATCAAAAACATTCAAACGGCGTATTTGTTACTTGATCTGGGAAAGACGTGAATATTAAAAGTCATATAAAGTTTTTTTGTTATGTTCATCATCATCATCATTCTTGGCACTACAACCCTTGGTGGGTCTTGGCCTCCTCAATAATTTTCCTCCACTCATCTCGGTCTAATGCCAGCTTGTTATGTTCATATATATCGGGTAGGCAGAGAAGATAGAACGCCATACTCTTCTGTCTTGGCACACCACTTTTGCTTCGGCTACATTCATAAATCTTCTCATGCTCTGCGATTATTGTGGCTTTAAACAGGGCCATCCTGAAGAATCTTAAAGAGTTTCATAATAATAATTTGGTAAAAAGAAGTAACAGCGCATAGTAAGAAAGATATATTATGACGTGTGTTGACGACAACAGAAATGAAAGACTTGGTTTGATCAGGTAAGCTAGATACTGAATCAAAAGCTTGCATGAGAAAATGTAAGATTTTCAATTTGGCGAGAGTTGTGTGACAGGACAGATGAATATCCCTACGGAAAAGCGTACTGCATCTAAAGGTTTTGTTTAATTTATCCCTCTGATTTAACATTTGGTACCTATAGGTACATTATATTATATAATATATATTTTTATACTATGACTAGCTGCGACCCGTACTTTCCATGTTGGTTCCTAAGGAGTATGTATTTATTTATTTATATATATATAAAACTTAAAAAGAAAAAATTACTATAAATAAGTTACGAACGTTATACGAAGTTACTATGTTACTATGGATGGACGTATGAATGAACAACGGATAAACAACGAAATTATTATAATTGAGGTATGTTAAAAAAGTAATTAAATATTGTCTACTGTAAATGTAAATATTATAAATGTATAAAAATGAATTGAAAATAATATTTAAATTCAGTAATAAAAATAATAACATTTGAATACATACCTAAAACAAAATAGCAGTCAATTATTACGTTTAGGAAATAGTTCAATCCGAAATCGAAAACAATTTTAATTCCCTCTTTATTCTGTATTGTGTTACCATCCATTCAGTTCCACCCTCTATAAGCGTGAAAATATTTTCCTTAGGTATATTCACTTTCACAAAGTGCAAAAAAAGGCAAACGGAAAGCTTTTTATACATTTTTCAATTACAACGCCAAATGAGTCGGCCACATGCAGTTACTTTGTTAGTTTTTTTAGCGGCATTCAAGCTTTTCCTGTAACAAGACGACAAATTTTTCAACAATAAAAAACATTATTTTCTTGCAAAGTACTTTTGTTGATACTTTTATCATAATGCAGACTATTTTATTTCATTTCTTTATAAACAAATTACATTTAAAATTTTGGAAAATTAAAGACGGCTGAAGTGAACAAAAGGGCAGTGTTAGCAGATATTGTGTATTAAATAATATTGATTGTATTATTTATGTATATCTACTTCTTTTATTTGATTAATTACACCAACATGTTTCAGAAAAACCTTTCCATCATCAGGGTGTTGTGTAACTCATAATTAATCTATATATATATATATATATATAATTTTGGGTAAAATGTAATCATAAACCAAAAACGTGTATTAAATATTTTTAATAAAATTATTTACATGAATTTATTCGTTCAAAAAATGACATAATCTATTTTATCTGAACAATCTAAAAAAATATATAAAAATACTCATGTTTTTAATATTTATACACGGAAAAGAGACGTAGGTACTGATTTGGATAATTTTACAGCTAGTATGATTTAATTAATTGCTTACTCACTTACTATCACGCCGTTTTCCGCGGGGGTAGGTAGAGAGGATAGAGCGATACACTCTTCTATTCTGAAACACAAATCTCGCCTCATCCACTTTCATTCATTTTCGCATGCGAGCTCTACGATTGTTAAGGCTCCTAGTAAACAATGTAAGCCGTGCTTTTTATTGAGTAAACATTGTACTTAATTAATTGTTTTTATTAATATAAAATTAAAATAATTGAATTCTTTTTATCTTATATTTCAATTTTGCGGCTCTAATTTTTATTAAAAACTCATATGAAAAATTAACATAGTCTATTAAAAAATTTACTAAATTTTGTTTATCATGACTCTTTCAGTCTTAAGTGAGAGTCTACGTGTTGTCTGTCTGTTTAGATAGTGTTAGATCCATGATCGAATCCGGTCTAAGTCGTTGCAATGAAGGAGATGATTCTCATTAGTCACCATGATCCTCTGTTCTCTGTGATCACGTTACTCACAAAAAGTTTGATCCCTTGCATGGATCTGAAGATTAGTCTAAAATCGCAAGGTTAGAAAGAACAGAGATATTTCTCCTTATTGATTCTGACACTGGCTGGGTGGCGCCCGTCTACGATTTCATAAATAATTCGAACGCCATCCACTAGATGGTTTCTAAATAGATAATATACTACAGAATGATTATCTAAAAAATATACAATGAGTAATATACCATTTCAGCGGCGGCACATATCAACCAAGTTACAGAACCGAAGAGTAAATGCGGTGTGCCATATGACGCTACCTGGCGACAGACTGGTACGTTGCCACTGGTACTTCTGACGTTTATAGCTTAAAATAATTAGCGATTTCCGTGAATTGCACGTGGCTTGCAGGAGCAGTCTCTGACGTCACAATACTTGCAATGAAATTTTTTCCCTTTCTGCCGGTAGGCACCTAATTAACAGTTTGTTTGACAAAGGAAAGGTGCGAAACAATAGATTTGTGAGCGAACTTTGCGGGTATTTTTGCGAGCCCTATTTATAATTGTTGGTACTTTGAGCCTTACATCGTGGGTGAACCAACGAAAAAGAAATGAGAGATTTAAAATTAATATTCGCTGGCTTTTATGAACATGGTCACAATGTATATTTTTTGCAATATTCTTGTGGAAAAGTTGTCATTTAGAGAAGCTTAAATAAATAACCAAAAATATACTATATTTTGTGGCGAAGTTATTTTAATGTTTCCTACAATAGAGTAGTTACGAGGACGCTATGTACCTACATGATTTTTCTATTGTGGAATATCAGACGGTTGTAGTCAGTACATCCAATTGGCCGTAGATACATAACTCTATTGTTGGGAAATAAAACGAAAATTATTTATTAGAACACATTATTTCCTAGAGATTGTCATTATGAGAAATAATAAAATAAAAAATTGAACAATCCACATAAATTAAAGTAAATTATTATAATAGTTTCAAACTATTCTATTATTGACAATTATCAATTAAGGCATAATAATATCAATGCCTTAATTGAAAAAATAAAAATTTTGAGATAATTAATCTAACAAGATCAAAATATATTAGAAATAAGTTTACTTTACTTATATAAATAATAAGAAATAACTAGTAATAATAGAATAACTTTACTTATAGAAATAACTAGCTAAAAGCATTTTACGCTTCAGAGTGGATAAAATATGATAAAATATTTAAAACTGAGACAAATTTTTGACAAAACTGTTACTCAAAATGATTTAATAATTTTTATAACTGGAATAAAAGCATGTGTTTAGTGAACAAAAAAAAAACATTTCTAATCGAACTCGGAGTGTATAATATTCTTGCATTATACACTCCGATATTATAGCACAGAAATTTTATTAAAACGTCCACCTCGAACGGTTGGTTCTTTTGTTACTGAAAATCGTAATCCTCAGGTCGTCCTCACCTTTTTCTGCAATCCGCGCCCGCGGCTGGAAAAACTGTTGCAAAAAGGTAGCCAATTGTAGGTCTAGCAAATTTACTGGAAAAACGGTAAAACTCTGGATTTAATTCCGATTTACCGGTATTTTGAACATGTCAGTAATTTAATATTATGGTGATATATGATGATATAAAATAACAAATTGTTGCATATAAATATTTACGTATTATATTAATAATTACTTATTATATTGAACACAACGTTGCCTAAAATACATCGCCTACTTTCGAATTAATTATGACAAAGTTTCATATTACTTTAATTTATTTATCTATTTATTTAATACGTAAGTAATATTTAATGATCGTAATAAAATAGATTTTTTTGTGAAGAATGAAACAAACTATTCCTTTTATAATAATTCAAAATACAATAAAAAATAAAATATAGAGACTATTTATTATTCACATAGCACACAGATCAGGATATCACTATTTCAATAAATTATGAAATTGCGATCACGAAATGTTGAAAGAGACAATGCGTAAAGCAACTGAACTCAATAAAACATCAGATAACACTAAAAAGTATTTGTTGGAAGACAGTACATGAGTATAGGGATAAATAATAATCAAAAAGTATCATAAACTTGATTTTTGCTTTTTTGCGATGTTTAGTCTCGGATCCCCAACGAAAGTGCATGTATTAAATTACGATGGAGACAGTTCCACGATATTCCAGGTAAATGAATCATACAACAAAACACTCAACGATTCTGCTTTCTGCAAATGTCGTCAAATAATATCGTAATTTAAAAATATTATTATATAGTGTATTAACAAGTGAAAAATAATTTACTGAAATTATCCGTACTTAGAATTTAACCATATTTTCAGGTAAATACTTGCATTATCCAGTTATCTCAATGATCTAGGCTATTATCCTCTTCCCTTTTGCCTCTTTTTCAATATTTCTAGGTTATCAACCTTTCAGTGGGTCCGAAAAATTAAGGAACGCGTCTCAGTAATTGTTTTAAAATTGATGGACTAGTTCGCATTGTTGTCCAAGGAATTACAATTAAAACTGACTTTGGTAACATACGCCTTCTTGGAAAAATTAATTGCGAAATCGAGATGTCAAGATATCAATTATTTTGGATATTTTAACAAAAGCCGACATTTATTTTAATTTTCACATTCCAAACGCAGCGTGTCAATGTGCCCGTCTTCGCCTTTGTTCAGAATTCTGCACCGCATTGTGCCCCTGGCACGAGATGGAGGAAAGTTGCACAGAACACGAAATATTTACCGAAAGCAAAATCCAACAATGAAGAACGAATAATTGGACAAAAGAAGAGAAACGCCGGGTGCGGGAGAGAAGATAAAGTCATGGACACGAACAGTGGACGGACCACCCTAATTAGATATCAATATTTTATCCACAAGAGTGACACGGCAGGGGTAGGCAGATGCCAGTCGACAAAAGGACAGGGGTCGTGAATACTGAATTTGCAAACTTATTTATTATTGAAAAGTACTCGCAAAAAATTGCGCTTTTATTACTTACATAGTTTTAATTTGCTACCAAACTAGAAAATATAATTTGGTATTTGAAACACTATTTTAACATTAATTTGGATAGTTAGCACGTAGAAAACATAAACGTAAATGGTTTATATTAAAATGTTGCCCACCATGGAGCGCATAAGGGGACCGATTTTTATTCTGATAAAAATATACATACTTATTCAATAGGTTAGGTAATTTTAAAAATAAAACAAATTGAAGGCAACTGTAAAATTCTAGTTTTATTAATATCGAAATTAAACACGACAACTACTAAGATTAAAACACACATTTAACACACATCCACACGGCCTTCCTTTAAACTTAACTAATCTCTATCACACAGATCTTATTCTTTATCCCATATTCCCTTTACTAAATCCATTTCCCTTTTCTTCCTCTCCCCCTGGAAATAAATTTACCGTACTTTCTTCATGTATTAATCTATTTTTATATCTTTTTTAATTCCTTCTTCCTTGATCTTTTTATGGAATTTGTTAAATATGTCTTCTTATTCTCTTGTAATACATAGTATTCTAGGTTAATCGAGTGAATTCATATAATTGGCTTAATATTATTATAATGTCATATATTCTATTTAATAAGCTGTTTGAATTCTGAAAAAAATAAAATAAAATAAATAAAACCGATAGTGCAAGAGATAAATGTCACTCATTGATAAAGTACTATTTTTGGTGCAAAACAAATAAATATAAATGATTTTAATTTTCAATGTTTAATTAGTTTCATATTATGTTATTGTATGTTTGCCTAGTACATGATTTTACATTAAAAACCTATTCTGTTATGTAAAAATTAGTCATTTAAAGTTTTCCATGACAAACGTCTATGAAAAAAAAAATTCATTAAGGTTCACTATATTTTGCACAATCTTTGGTAGGCTTTCGAAGATTTTGAATCCTTTGATTGATATCTCATGTGCAATATTTTTGATTATTTTAGGTTTTACCACCCTTTTTAATTCGCTTGAAATATTATTTATTTTAATGTTTATTATTTTATCGATTTAGTTGATTTATTTAGTTGATATTTAGATTAGGTATAGAAATATAGTATCTTTATCTATAGAGATCTTTATAGAATCATTTAGGCGAATTAGATAATACATGATATGTGGGATATAAAAGCAAATACAGCAATATCCAAAAAAATTTAATGCAGTCATCAAAAATTACTAATTTATAATGTACCGAATTAAACATTTTATACAAGACATAATTTTGGAAGGGATTGATACATAAAATATAGAATTCAGTACATTTTAAATTATTAATCTTCGTGACTGCTTTCAAAACATTTTTTTAATTTTTTGGATATTGCTACCTATGCTTTTACACCACACATATGATGTGTAAGAATGTCAACATATATTTTAACATATATTTCAACACATATTTCATTCAAATCAGGAACTAGAGAAAAGACTGCTGAATATTTTTTTTATGAGAATAAGCGATAGATGAATATGGATAAGATAATGTGTAAATGTAGATGGCACTTAAACAAGGCACAAGTAAATGTTTTATAACTATATAATTCAGTAAACAATATTTGATATGATTTATCTGTAAATTGTAAAATTTTTGTATTATATACTTGGGGAGGTGGGCAACTGAGCAGTCCTTAAAGAGTAACGATGTTAGATAACTTTCATCCAGGTAGGGGTAGGAATTATGACCGGAGGTAGCTATCTATATTTTTTCAGGGTCCTAGAGGGAAAAATATGAAATGGGTGGTACTCAGTGCAATACACATTTCAGTGGTCATTTATTAGAAAACATTATATTATCAGAGAGAATAATAATAACCATAGGTACTATTAAAGTTTTAGGGAATTTTTAAACAAACTTTTAGTATTGTAATTTTTATATTTTCTTAAATAATATATTTAATGACAATTTAAGCACATTATTTTCTTATTTGAAGCACTATTCAATGCTTTAACAAAAAAATGTTATAATTTTACTGTGTTAAGAATGTGTAAGGAAATAACCAAAAAACGTTTACATTTTAATATTTTTAATACGGTAAACATTGCATAAAGCTTCGCAGAAGTTTCTCGACTCCTGACTACAGCCGCAGGCTCGGTGTTGCCAGGTAACACTATTGTTCACGGAACATATTCAACAAAGAATTTAATCGCCGTGCCTTTTGTGCGGGCAACGCTCCAACAATGCGAGATACAATAAAGAAAGTTGCAAACAGAGGAAACAAAAATAAACGCCATTTTTTAGTTTATTTATGTAGCAATCCATTCACACGTGTTCCGCGAACCACCTTTAAACGTCATTGATTTTTTAAGTGCTCAAATATATTGATTGACGATCGGGGACCAGCCAGAATGGCCGGCTCATATCACGCGCCGTTTTTGAGTTGAGCGCAACATAAAGCGTACCTTTAAAAAATCGTATTAATCTTATGTATATTCATATTATCCAACTTACAGTACGGCCACTCTATGATGGCACTTTTGACATTTAGACTTACATAAAGTTTCGTAATTAATGACAGCTAAACATTGGAGGACAAATGCTGTACTTTATTGCGCGAACGCCAGAGTAGTGATGTGCATCAACATTAAATATGGAATGAACGAAATGATTCAAAATGTTATAGGATATTGATTGCCTATATAATATGCGTAGAATACGCAAAATAAATATCCAAAATAACACAACAAATCTGACAGATCGATTGTGCCCTCTAAAAATGATATTTTTCTATGGCTTTATTAGAGGGCAAAGAAAACGGCTACAAAACAATAAAAGACGGATCAGACCGGGTGATGTTTTTTTTTTCTCTTTTTCTCTCATGTGTCGCCATATTGTTTAAACTGAGTAAGCTCTATTTTACCACGTATAAAAGTTTGGTAAAATGCTTTATTATCCCTCTATATATTGTAGATACTCTAAGGTTCTGACAGTTTTATTTTAACGTTGTTACGGAAAGAACGAATGAGTGCACGCTGTGATTACGATATTGTTTTTTATCTGGCTTTAGATTTCGGACATTGATACATTTATATTTTGACCCCTGCTCGTTAATTTGGACTTTGTTTTTACCTTTTTTATGTACAAAGACTTTCTCAACTCACACCGTGCGACGAATTTTTTTTTCGACTGAATTTTTTCGTTAATGATTTTAAATGTTTCACAACCCTATTACGATGTGTCAAAAATGCCATCTTACGATGGCTCGAGTATAGTGGCAAAATTTAATGTTATGCAAGCCCGCAAGTTTAAGTACCTACTTACTTATGGGTCGAATCGGTAGCGACTCCCCTTATGTGCCTTTCTGTTCAACATGTCTCTGTGCCAGATATGTTACTTATGTGCGAGACATCTGATGAAGATACTAACATTGAAGAGACTAATGTCTCTGTTATATACTAGTCAGCAATAAAATAATCGCGTTAAAAAAATTTGTAGATATCTACAAACTTGGCGGGCTGAATATAATTCTGTAGTCCATCATCATTCTTGGCACTACAACCCTTGGTGGGTGTTGGCCTCCTCAATAATTTTCCTCCATTCATCTCGGTCTAGTGCCAGCTCTCTTCAGTTTCGAAGGTCTAAGGCAGAGATATTTTTGAGGACGTTGTCACTCCATCTTAGTTTTGGCCTTCCTAAGCTCCTTCGCCCTGTTGGCCTTGAGTTTAGCAGGGACTTTGGTGCTTGATGCTCGGACATTCTCTCCACATGACCCAGCCACCGAAGTCTTCCCAGTTTTATAAATTTTGTGACGTTTGGCTCCTTAAATAGAGTATAGAGCTTATTGTTGTAACGTCTGCGCCATTTTCTAGAACCGGTCCGAAGATACGTCTCAAAATTTTCCTTTCAAAAACGTCCAGTGCTCGCTCATACCTCTTAGTTAGTACCCACGTCTCAGCTGCGTACGTGAGCACTGGCCTAATAAGCGTTTTGTACACTAATATCTTAGTGTTTCTGGACAGCAGTCTGGATTTTAGTCCATTCTGTAGTCCATAATCGGACAAAACTCACGGTTTAAAACAAAAAAAAAAAATTGGGATAAATTATATATTTTTAAACTTAAACATATTCTTAGAATGTTCAGTAAGTTAAAAATTTTCAAAAACACAATGACTGGATGGTTGTTTCGAAAGGGATGGTTATTAATCAAGATATTTCACCGATATGAAGCTATGTATATGAGACAATAGGTATGGAAGTCTTTTTTGGATGTTTATAGGGCTTACGACCTATCATATGGCTTGCTTATGTGATCCTCCTTCCTGGGTATCTCTATTCTGCTCGGTCTCCGGCGATCCTCTTCAGCTCTGTGTAGGAGGCACAATAATTCATATCTTGGCACACTTGCTCAAGATATTCACGGCGAGGGCGCCCTCTAGCAATCTTTTCCTCTACTATTTCCTCCAGTATAGTTTTGAGCAGATTTTCATGGCGTAAAATATGCCCCATCCATTTTGCACGCCTTTGTATGTGATCAGTTTACACAATTTAACGTTCACCAATTCCAACCACGATTGACCACCACATCTATCATTGTTTTGCAGGCTTATTCTAGTATGTATGTCAATAATTTGGATGGATGTAACGTACATAAAAGTAATATTGCTTCATACTCCAGTCAAAAATAGATATCTATATATAGATTGCATTAGCGTGAAACAACTTTAAAAAAAAATTGACTGATGCGGTGGTCAATCTTGGGTGGATTGGTAAACGTTACATTATGTAAAGTGATCACTGCCAACCGAACTTCCATGCCTATTCTCCCATATAAATAGGTTCGTCTCTGTGATACATGTATAATATATCTTGATATTATTGAAAATATATTTTTAATATTGTAACGAGGCTAAAAAGAATCACGCACTCATGTCAAGTGACAGTTGTTTGAAATGTTCACAATACTACCGAAAATTCTAGAACAACCTAGCGTAATCTACAGCTTTTGAGAGACATCTCCTAAGTTCCAGGAATATCTGGAAATTGCGAGAACTTGCGATAAAACACTATAAAAGTCTAGATGGTTCGAAGAATTCAACTGTACCGTATAAATAAACGGATCCAGACCGCGGAGGGCCTTTGTTGTTTTGACGTTTCTAGCGGTGCGGCCCTGGCGGCGAATCACGAAGCGTAAACGGTGTTGCCATCAGGCGTGTGAACTAAGCGACAGTTAATTGAGTGAATTACTTACCCGTGTGCGATATTTGAGCAAATATTCTGGAAAAAGTTCTTACGTAGCGAAATAAACTGGAGCGAATAATAAAAAGTGCTGAAATTGGATGGATTGTTCCAGTGAACAGTGAATAAAGTGTTAAAACGATTATAAAGTGTCTATCTACGAGTGATAAATTTGTGAAACAGTTTAATTAGCGTTACATTTAAATATGTTAAGATACTTTGTACGTTTATTTAATTACTTAATCGGTATTTAATAAATCCGTTATTGCATTCTAGCGTTTTCATCAATTCCTCCTGTAGTCACGACACGTGACAATATGACAATGTCTGTAGACGTCATCATTTGCTTCAAAATCACATTTTTTTGTAATTAGAAGTCCTGATTTAATTTGACCGCTCCTTCGTTGTCCCTAACGCACCTGGCGCGTTCTCGTTTAAGTTCAAGCCCAACTGAAGAACCACAGCTGATAAGTCAATCTAGATTAAAAGGCATGATATGTGACTTAGATCTTCCGAAAAAAAACCAGAGCGTCGTAAATAGTGGAGCCTTCCTAAAATGTAGTATATGTATTATATTACACAAAAAGGTTATCAACAATATTTATTTTTTCTCAACAATAAACATTTAATAAGCTATGATGACGTAAGCGTATGATCCAGTGAGACTCTTTATTGACCTGTTGAAGTTGTTTAATGCAATATATATGAAATAAATACGATGAATGAAGAAACAATCTTAGCTATTGCTACATAATGCTCGTAGTTCTTTAGAAAATGTATTAAAATTTTTGTTTCTTCCTATGAGAATGGGACAGCCGAGCAAAAAGATAATTTTTTTATTGTTTGGTTAGTGACCCTTTTTTTTCTAAACTAGTGGGTACTAAGATTAATGCAATGAGATTCAGAATCAGCACTTTTTTAATTTATAACATTCAGACAAGTATCGTTTGTTGACCAATTTCATTAAGTTTCATGCGTCAAAGCGCTTCAGTGAAGCTTTGTACCTACTAGTTGGATCATACGTGCAATTGAAAGGTAATCAGCGGAAAAATATTATTTAAATATACATATAATGATTGTAGGTAGGAATTTAACCCTGATATGGGTGAAAAGAATTATAGATTTAAAAGTAATAATTAATAAAATAATTCCGTTTTGTAAATTATATAATGCGCTAAAAAATATGTTTGTTAACACTTTCCTACTTCCAGATATTAATAATCTACCCGTTTAAGGAAAAGCAGTAACGAAAGAAGTCTATATGTTGCAAAATTAATTGAAAGTTATTTATTTGTATTCAATTAAATACTACACATATTACATTCAGAAATCTGCATGATTTGTTTTAATATTCAATAAATTTTTATTAACTGTAGTAATACCCGAGGTTTTTTGAAGATACATAATAACATTGTTTGTTATGAAAAAAATTTTACGCGAGAGGAAAAAGAAAAAACTAAGTAGACGAACGCAATTTCATGAAACCACCTAGCATACAGTTGATATATGTACGAACCTATTATAATATTTCGAAATTTTCGTGATTAACTTTGTGGAAGTTCATTGTAAATAACTACGAATAAGAACAAAATTTTGTTTACTTCACACAATGACACTTTAATTAAACAAATTAATTAAAACGTTTTCGATGCTTACTGCATCATCTTCAGTAATATACTAACTTAAGACTAGAAGACATTTTATCTATTACATGGGGCGGGAGTTGGGGCTATATAGGACAAACCGGAAGAAAAATAAAAACGTGAATAGATGAACATTTTAAAGGAATAAAAAATGTCAATATTAATTCAGAGATGGCAGACCATGTGAGATCAGAGGGACATCACTTCAAGTATGATAACGTGGAGGTGTTGCATGTATGCAAAAAAGGAAAGAAATTAGACATTTTGGAAAATATAGAAATTCATCTAAATAATGATAAGGCCTTAAACATACAAACACCACTTATTACATCCCCCCTTCTAACCATACTAGCCCCTCCCAATAACCACTTTCACTTTCCGCCTGCCCCTCCCCCGCTCCCGACAACTCCCGCCACATGTAATAGATAAAATGTCTTCTAGTCTTAAGTTAATATATTACTGAAGATGATGCAGTAAGCATCGAAAACGTTTTAATTAATTTGTTTAATTAAACTGTCATTGTGTGAAGTAAACAACGTTTTGTTCTTATTCATAGAACCTATTATTATACTAATAATGTGGTTTAAGACAAAATATCATCTTATTTAATTATAATGTCAAGCCACAAAATGCTTGCTTTCTTGGAAAAAAAATATTTCTACAATTTGTTGTTTTCTCGGTAATTAACTGGCATTTAAAAATCTTATACATATGTATGTTATACATAATGCCTTGTACCTGAAATAAATTTAAAAAGTCTATAGGGACCCGACATACACAATTTTCAACTTGCGCTGTTACGTGCCCGGGCCCACCTATTACGTAACTCCGGTGTATTAGTGTACATTTTAATCTATTTACATTATTTTAATGAATAAGTTTAAAATAAACCGTCAATATCGTCGGTGTATTCCATTTGTTACGAGGATTTTCCAATTTTCATATCATAGGAGGACATATTTTAATTAAAAATATGACAATTAAACAAATTGAAATAGAGCAAAGTTTTTAAAGACATTTTGAGTAATGACTGATTTTTTATACCTATCTTATATAAAATGTGGAATAATCGAAATGAGAGAGTAAGATTAGAAATTCCGATCCTTTATTTGATCACACAATTTGAAACGACGATCAAAGCGGAAACCGTGACACGAAAAAAATTGATTGACCGTCAAATGATCGATAAATCTTTTGAAATTCCTTTGATCGGATCATTTCCCGGAATTGCAGCGGGAGGTGAAAACAGGGTATAGGGGGTGTAAAAAACATTCCCACCACATGTTATCCACTTTGAGGTTATTTTCGACGAACGAAGTAATCGGACAATCATCCATGTCTGACATCATTATATGGGCGGGAGGGCTCTACGGCTTCAGGGCTAGGTAACCTGGAACTTATATTATTATAATTGATCAAAAGTAAAACATTCAAATATTTACTTGGAAAAAAATAATCGAATGTGGTCTAAAAACTATTTTAATAACCGATAAATAAATTATATTGTAACGAAATGCAAAGTATAATTTACTAATGAGCAAATAAAATCTAAAAGGCGATAGAAAATTAGATATTTTCATGAGGGTCCTAAAGAGTAACTATTTTTGACATTATTTATACTGCCGGAGAATCAAAGGGGTGGAGGTGGTAAGCCGGTGGGGCGAGAGGATCTATATGTTTGTGTTTCTTAAAGAGTAACAAGGCAAAAGTTGAAACGGATGGCAAATGATATACCTAGCATAGGTATTTTTGACGGAAGAACAGTGTATATTATTTCAGGGGAGGCAGTCTTATGTTTTTTCCAGGGTTTTAAATAATTTTGTCAAAATTAGAATGGATGACATTCAAAATAATATAATATAGTAATTGAGCAGGATAGGTGTGGTCAGGGAGAGGATGCCTATAATATTGTGTAGGATGTTAAAAGTAAGAATGTAAAATTTGGTTTAGATCAGTCGGAAGGTGTAAGAGTGTATACAGAATAGACAGATTCACTTTTATATGAAGGTATTAATTAATAACACCGCCAGAACCATCTAAGATTCTGATTACAAAATATCTCAATTATATTAACCGCTGGTTGCACATCGCTGGGTTTAAGGGAAGTTTTGAAGGAAGGCCCAGGGCGGGGGCGAGGTGGCTACCGAATTAGGAGCGTATAAAAACACATTAATTGCTTCGAAGCCTCGCCTCATCAATCATGCCTTCCTCAGCTCGGCCCGCTCCGGCCTGCTTTGCAGGAAAAAATAAGAATTTGATGGGTCAACCAATTTTGATCCGTCATGGGTCCCGTGCAAGCGTGTAATAGTCATTTGGTATTGTCAACATACTGATGATAGTCAAATTACAATATTACGATAATGCCTTCGGTATCCAAATTTATATTACGTTTTTTACTTGTAATATATTTGATGATAGAGATTTTTACTTAAAATATATAATATTTTGTGCTATACCAAATTTAATATACTATAATTATCCAAAAAGCATTAATAAATAAAAGACATTAGATTATTCAAATAAATATATAAAATATTAAATATCATTTTATTGAAGACCTTATAACCACTCTAATATTATATTATTATGTCGTGATTATAGAGGTAAGTCGTTTTCAAACATATATAAGCTTTCAATATAAAGTGGAGTACGAGGATAATATATTGTAAATATTGTACCTACAATATCTAGAGTAAACATAAAATTTAACAAAATAGGTACAGATACAAGAGTATCAATAATATTGAAATAAAATTAATGTGAAGTAATATGGAAATAAAATAGAAGAAAACCTTATCTAGCTATAAAACATATTTATTTCACTTAATTTATATTAATTATGGAAGTTGAATATTGAAGTAAAGTATAAAGTATTAATGAGACTACAAGGAATATCTTTTACCAAGGAATACCTTTTAACATACAAAGTAAACATGTAATCGAGAAAAATAAAAATATAAAGTAAAAAATGTAGCTAATTAATATAATCACCCATGAACGTGATTTTATTATATATGAATATTTTACATTGCAGTATATGGGGTGCTATATCCCTTTTAAAACAATTCAAATTAAAAACTATTCGCATTAAATATTCATAACCATTTATAAATAAACTAGCTTACCCGCGCGGTTTCTCACGCGTAGATTTTTATCAATTTGTGTATTAACCTTAACATATAGATATATGTCGTCGCGGACTTTTTAGATCTTTTTGAGTTCTAAAATGTATGTACAGAAAGTATTTAAATATCTCTTACCGTTAAGGAAGCGTTCGTAAAAAACGCATCGCTCGACCATTTTTTCGCCAACTTTAGTTGTAAATTAGGTCACCACGAAGCCCCTTTTGTTTTAACGGGATAATATATTGCTTATGTATACCCTGAGAGTCCATTATATATATTGATGAAAGAATTTTTGAAATCGGATGAGTAGTTTGGAGATTATCTCCTACACCCAAACATTAAACTACAAACTTTACCTCCTTGTATATTTTATTTTTATTTATTTATTTAACGCCCTTATGGGCTTTTACAATATACAGAATAATTTTTTTTTTTAAATAACATAAGACAGTTAAAATTAAAATACAGTTAAAAGTTACAATAATAATATTTAAAAGTTAATAATAATAATAATAATAATACAGAAAAACATAAAAACATAGGATAAAATAATAATAAAGTTAAAGGTAGAAATGATAATAGTTAAAGGTAAAATAGAAAGATTTATTGTCCATTTCCATTTTGTTGGGATGTAAACAATTGTATCAGCTTTGTCCTATAAACAGTTATACTATCAGCAAAAATGTCAGCCGCCTCTGCATGCTCATTCCCTAATGAGTGTAATCTGGGAATTACAGAGTTTGCTAATGCATTAGTTCTGACACTTCCACTGTAATAGAATTAGTAGAATATATATTAGTATAGATAAAAAATTTAACTATTGGTATTGTTCGTGTAATTTTTAACGATGATTGATAATGATGTGTACCAATATTCACATGAATCACGATATTTGATTAGTTCAACATCAGTGATATTAAAAAGATTCCTTAGTGTCGCTTTACCGATGGGATATTATGTCCAGAAGCTAAACTAAAGAGCGAGGGTTCCTTGAATTTCTCGATTAAATGATGTCCAGCCGTATAACAATGCTGGTGATCCAAACAACGCAATATGACAGTCATCGCGTTCGAGTCCTTGGGGTTGTTTGGTAATCATCCCTCTTCCTGGTATGCTAAACTTTAAGCGAGGGGACATTGATGTATGGGAAAAGTTAACTAAAGTTATAAAAACATGTCTCGGTAATGTCTAACTTGTCGGTCTACGAAAAACAACGCCAACTCTCAAATAGAATTAAATTGAAGCAGCGCAACATTATTTTTAAATCTTTTTAAATACCCTTAAGATATCAATAGAGTATTATATAAACGAAGTAAAAAATAGGTTTTGTTTTACGTACAACTGTTTTGCAGCTTAAATTTATTGAAGTTAAAATGTCTGTAAGGAAATGCTGTAATGGAAGAATAATAATTCTAGATAGATATAAGGTATTTTGTTTTCTATATGAATGCCCTATTAATTCTCACGCAAGCACTACTTCCCTCGTACAGGAATGCAATTACATGTATGAGCTTACTTGTTTGGCGAATTGTGATGGTTTGATACATGCATGACATATAGACAAGCTCATCATTTGTCTTTTAAAAACCCAAAACGTTATGTTCATAATTTAACAGATTAAAAAAAATGATCGGTTACGCTGTTGACTTAGGCTCTTTCAATTTTAACACTAAGTGGCAGCCGGTTAGTGATAACAGAAAGAAACATTTTTAAATTAACATGGGATAGTTGTTAGATACCATATTTTGATATCGAATTAAATTAATACGCAATACATATATTGGGTTTCTAATAACCTCGGGGGAGTCTTCTTCATTTAATTTAGAACAGAAAATATTCTTTACACTTTGTGTGAAATGTTGACAGTTAGGGAGATAAGCAAAGTTATTATTTTTTTAAACATTTCTAACTTTTTTTTGTAAAAAAATTTACTTTTACTACATTCATTTATTACAGTATCCTTGGGAAATTAGAAAAAAAATTTTTTTTCTAAAATAAATGGAAACTCCAAAGGACAAAAATTTTCATATATAGTCCCACCGGACCAGAAGTATCAGACGTACGAATGTACCAGACATTGACAGAATAATGTATTCAAGTCAAATAAATTATAATTAATAAAGTAAAAATTAGTTTACATGACTTTATTAGATACAAAATCTACGTGCTTCGAGAGTAATCTCTCTCGAGTAATCGAGAGTAATAATTCTCAAAACATGTTGATATTGTATGAGTTGAATATAATTTATCCTGAAGAAGAGAATATTATTCTTGAAGCATGTAGATTTTGAATCTAATAAAGTGGTGTTAAGCAAAGTTATTTAACTTTAATTCATTATTGTCAACACAAAACAACCTACCTTCAGAAAAAATTTTTCTTCAATAAAGTACAGAATTATATTATTTATAATATGTGTAGATATTATGTAGATGGTTTACGTTCGCGAGCCATTAAAAATATAACAATGATTATAATAGTAATTAATGTTAATGTATTTACACATAAGAAACTGAAGAACAACTATTAAATTATACTATTAAAAATCTGTTTAGTTGAACTATGATATTAATAAAATATTATATATATTAATAAAAACGTATGAATATTATCGCTGCATACTAAACTATTCACCGATAAAATCATATAAAACTGTCCGATGGAAAAAAAGTACATCAACTTATCCACGCTTCGATTGGTCTTACTTTTTTCAGTTTGAAATTCTCCAGATTAAAAATCTAACACCTCATGTTACCGTTCATAATACATTCGACATTCCAGTCAATTTTTCACAACCTAATCTACCCCGGGCTGTCCGCCTTTTATCATCCTTTTGATCTTTGTTCTGTCTTCCTCATTACGGAGCGTTAAATATCATTTTTACACCTTCAATCTAAACCTCCCATTGTGTTTGAAGGTTTTGCCGACGCACGTAAATGGAAGAAGCTCTTCATTATATTATTCTGGCTGTCTTACAACCTTTATTTTAAAGGCTTTCTTAAACACGTGTTTAGGGAACGTTTACAAAGAAGCTTTTGATGATTGGAATGGTTAAAAATAATAAAGTGATTTCAAAACAAGTTATTCAAAAATAATCGTTGTATTATTATTGTAAAGCTATGGTATTCATTCGATTGTCTGTATGCTTGGTATCTATTTTTTCCAGCCAGATTTTTTCTGGTGGATATTTAATTTAATTATAAAATAGACATGTGAACACGGAACAGGTAGGTGACACATCAATATTTTTGTTGTTTTTAAACTAAGCTAAACGCTTGTGATTTTAAAGTAGGTCTATCTTGCTGATCTCCTGGATTGGGACTCAAACCAGCGATCATTGGATCCGTAAGCAAGAATACGTAGAATAATTAGACCAACAGACTACTAATATTATGTTGCGTATATTATTATTAAAAATAGATTTTTTTTTCTTTAACGCAGATTTATAATATTAATAAATTTATATTAATATTAAAAAAATGTTTAAAGATATTAATAAAACGTTTAGATCAATATTTTTCATAAATATATGCCGTGGCATATATAACTGAATAAAATATAAAATATTGTTTAATGAAAGGTATAGGAATATGTCCTTAAAGAAAAAAGGAACATATTAATATAGGGCTTCACCAAAAATATCTAATTACTCTAAAGGGGAAGGAGTAACCTAAAATTTTATAAGTAAGTCGATTATCCGTGGTATATCCACTGTTTGATAATGGCCTTGCAAGCCGAAACAGCTGTCACACTAAAAATAGTTAACCCGCAGAACTTGATAATAATATTTATTAAAATTTAATTTATTTTAAATTTCACTAATAATAATATTTATAGTCACTTTTCTTGAATTAATCAATCATTTTTCTCAGTTTACTTATCTCAATGCATTTCAACATATATTGTCTTTCCTCTTCCTTGTAATCTTTTTTAACTTTTACTTTTTTTCATTTCGAACTGCTCGTGAAACGGTTCAGGAGAGACCTGATATGATATTGTGCAACATGACATTCAAAACATATCAATAATATTGATGTCTCGTCAATAAACTTAACCTCACACTGTCATAATGACATGGTATATAATATATATAAACTCGAGTTCTAGAAACTTCTGGCGTATTTCGATGCGTATGAATTTCTTCCGAACTATTCCAGACTGTTTAGGAACCTTCCATGGTGTGCCATTCTCCTAGACTTTTAGAATCTCGTGAAAATGTTATTGATAAATTAAATTGAAGTTTACAAAAAAAAAGTGTAGAAAAGCTCAAATGCATGGAGAGATTCATGCTTGGTGTAAGGCTATAAATTAAGCGCAGAACTAGATTAGATTTTGCAAAGCAATATGCCGCAAGAAGACCTCAAAATAGATGAGCCGACGATAAAATCGCTGTGGGGGGGCAGAAATGGCTACAACAAGCAAACAACAGAGAAGGATGGAAGAGGCCTATATTCAGCAGTGGAGAGATGAAGACTGAATAAGAAGAAGAAGAATTATATTGCAGACGTTTTATTGATCAAAAATATTGATAGTAGGTATGCGGAGGCCTTAGGAGCCGCATTATTGAACATTCTATATTCTGCGACTGTACCGGCGGTACATTGGGATATAAGCTGAAAGCTGCCGATTGTGGTGGAGTTTGTGGAGTTTGGCAAAGCTAATTTCCTGCTGATTGCGTCGCAGTCACTTCAGGACCGCTCCTGTGTAGTCCTCCCATTCACAGGTACCTGCGTCCTGTCCTGCATCCTGAGTGGTGGTTGTTGGTGTGGAACAGGACCGTTGTAAGTGTATTGTGTAAATACAATGTTGTCCCGAAGGAGTTTGTGTAGACGCAGTTAATTAATTTTAAAAAGTACCTACTTTGAAAGCGCAGATTTAATATTAAGGGGGGAATTATTAACCGCGCTCGGGTCAAACTTTAAAATATAAATGCAACAGTTTTAAAAGTTTCTAATTACTTCTTACGACAACCCTTAAACTTGTTTAACCGCTAAAAATAATGTTGTTTAATTCAAGCTTCGTTATTTTTATTCTTATTTTTTTTGTAACAATAGTTTGATAAGTAAATTAAAGTGGAAGAATTTTTTGCCGTTGAACATCATCCGTTATGTATATGTATTTATTATTCCAAATAAAGTATAATATACATTATGATAAAAAAAAACGATGTACGTTGTATGTACATTGCAATTGCCAGTATCAAAAAATAATGAAATAGTACTGAAAAATGTTAAAGAAGCGAGATGTACAGATTTTTTAAAATGCATTTAGATATTTTTTAACGTATACAAAAATTCAAATTCAAATTAAAATACGCGTTTATATATGTATGCATGTATACATTACAATGTATATGCAAGTGAATATGAAAAGAAATGCGATTTAATAACTGTCTTGGATATTAATTTCTCAAACTCCGACAAACCAAATGTTTTGAGCTCACGTTTATGCATTTACCTACATTACCTATACGCGAATGTCTTTAAAATGAAATGCTAAAACTGCGACGAGGGGATTAGAAGCAAAAGCGCCACTTTGCTGTAATAAAAAATAATAAATAAATTATCATAAATTACATAAGTTATATGATATATTTTCTCTCCAGTTTTCCGTCTCTATGGCAGATATGCAATTGATATCTTTGACCCTCCATCTTTGCTCGGGTCTTTCCAAGCTCCTGCGCTCTGCTGGTCTGATGTCCAGCAGTAACTTCAAGTCACGTCTGTTAAGTCATATCCACACAGCGCACCTATCGAATTCTTCATATTTTTATATACAATTATATAATATATATGTTTATAGTGTAAATGCCAATGCTATACACCAAATGTATTATAGTACCTACTTAAATAATGTGGCAGTTTAAATACATACATGATTATTATGTTATGAAACTCCATTAACCTCGCTGTTATTTGAATTTTTATATACATTAAAAAACACTCTCTATTATATTTAAAACATAATTTTAATTACCAAAATATTCTTAGTATAATATAAAATTCGAAACGATAATATAATACTGAAAATAATATCATAGGTTTTTCCAGAAATCACTCGAGATTCTTTATAACTTACCGAACACTAAATCAATTTACTATTTATAAATGTATGTACATGTCAATAATAGTAGGTATATTTTATTAATAATTAATCATTGATTAATTCATTTGCTCGAAGAATGTGCGACCTACTACAAGTTGAATGACTTTACCGTTTAAATAACGGGTAAGACATGAAAAAGTTCGTCATCCGAGAAACCAAAACAAAAAACGGATTTTGTTCTGTGGGAAAATTTAACAAACTAAGAGCGTATACGATAAAGTTTTTTTTTCGAGAATATTGTAGGTACCCGATTATAAAAGAATTACCAGTGCTTATAGCTCAATAACCGCTAAATCGAAAGAGTTTTACTCATCAGCCAGAATGTAACGGTTACAAAATAGTCTACAACATTTTGGATGCTTCGTTTGGATGCTGGAGTTTTAATTGTCATCTGGACCGTCTGCCGTCCCTTCCGGTTCCCGAACTGCTGATTGAGAATGGAAACAAAGCCCCGTGGAACGACGGAATGATTCCGCATTTGGAGTAATTAAGCTGAAGCGGCCCAGACTGCAGCAGATTACAATTGGTTGAAGGTACTCGACAAATGTGTATTGAAGATTGTCGAAATTTTGCTATTGCGCGTATGTATCTATCTAGTAAGCAGTGGCGCGCAATAGGCATAAACTTAGGCTATGCCGTTTCCCACTATACATAAAAATAAATATACGGGATATTTTTTTAGAGGTATAAAACTTTAAAATGAAATAAAACACATAAAAATCGTGGCAATGGACACAATATTGGCTTCATTGGTAAGGTAATTTTATGGCATTAGTATTTAAGTTTATTAAAACTTTTATATATAGTAAATTAATACTTTTAATCGCTTATATATGGCATAACCTCAATATACATATTAGGGGAGTTAAATGGTACAAAATATTGCTGTCACAAAATTAATTTCAAGAAAGAAATTTTTCAAAATACGAGCAGTTTAAGAACAAAGTCAAATCCTTGAATTTGGACAGCGATGTATTGTAACATTGCTTAAATATTACAAATGGTTTCTGTTTAATAAAAAATTATACTACTAATTTGGCTTGTAAATATTCCTACCATTAACTCAGGCTATTGTTTAGAGTGTAATATTATAAGACAGGTATGATAAATTATTTTATAAAAATCACTGTAAGTATCTGCTGTACAAATAAAAATATATAAAATAACTAATAAATCAATTTTGTGATTAATTCTTGGCTAAATATATACATACATATTAACTAACATGGTTTTAAAAATACATGAAAAGGTATTTAGTTTTTACGGAATGAGATAGATTTTAAATATTCATCAATTGAATTATTTCCGCCACGTACTATCTCAGGTAAATCTCACCCCAAACATTAAAATGCGAATTACACGCACAACCTGGGACGTAGCGGGGTGCACGGCCACCCCATGGAGCTACCCTTGGGGTGCGTGGCTCTATCTCTGATGGAGGTGGACGAGGGGGATGCTACCCCCTCTTTCGGCGCGATTATGGGCAATGGATTGAAGATCACACCAAACAATAGGTTACATTATTGTCTGAGAGATTATTTGGGATGACTACTATAGTACGGGAAGCAATTATGGACAGTATTGAAGTTAGATACTATTCATATGCATATTTGAATTTAGCACAAAAATATTCAGTAGCCGATCGTTGTCACTCTCAAAAATTTTAAAGCTGGATAGTTGTTTATAGTAAATTAATTATAAAATAACTGCAATAGTGAATATCAATTGTTTATTGAATTTTGTATGAAGAAAATTTCTTCTACTAATTCAACTATTTACAACTTGACAGGTCATGATTTTGCCTTGTGTACACGCACCATTATAGTAGTTTATATACATATTAATATAATAATTATTATATATAATGTGATCTATATAGTGCCTTTGCTATCATACTAAACTTGAAAAAGTTAAAACACAAGATGTATTATTTGTTGTTAATAAATTTTGTACAATGTATTTAAAATAGTTAAATTTGCAATATTTCTACAATAAAAAATATGTTTTTTTTATTTATTTAAAAAAATCCTTGTTACAAATAAAGGTACTTAAAACTAATTTAATAATAACAATATAAGATAAATTACACATTTTTTTGTTGTTGTTAAATTTGTGGATTATGCCACTCTACTATGTGGTTATGTATCTACATCTAGTAATGCTATATACATTAAGCTAAAAATACATGTTATATTACATGTATCTACTTATAAAGCCAGACCAAAAAAGAAGAAGATCTATATAACTGTAATAGTATGACAAAATACTATAAAATTATCATTGATTCGTTGATTGATTTTAGTTGTGTATAAAAATATTCTTAAATTTATGTTATTTTATAGTTATTCTTAATTCATTATTGTAATAGTAAACAATTAATATGTACTGTACTGTTTCATATTTTATGTATTATTACTCTATACTGTGATCATTTTACTCATTTTATTTTTTTATTCTATTATATTTTATAGATTTTTTAGTCCGGCTTATTACTTTTTTGTGATTTTACATTACCAAACTATGTTTTTTCTTGTTTCTTCTTTGCATTCCTATTTACCCTTTTTTTCCTATTATTTCAGCTTGCCACTTCTTTTGTTGTTCCGTATGAGAGACGCTGTTTTGATAAGAAATGTAAAGTAATCGCTTGCTTTTTTTTCTTTTTTTCCTGCATTTCGAATGATACTTTTATATTTTTTAATATTTTTTATTCTTTATTTTTACTGTATGTAGGTACTTTCTTTCAAAATAAATATTAGATGTCGATCTAAGGTGGTAAAATTATTTAAAAAGTTACCTACCTCAGAACAGGTATTTCTATATATCTGGCGAGGTAGGTAGTGGCTGAGAGGCTTGCTACATATTATCTTATATTTATATATATTATGTGTATACATATCAAGCAATTAATTTTATTTTGTCTAATAAACGCCGATTTATCGTCAATGAAATGAAATATTTACATTTTGTTAACATTTGAAACATACTGTTCATGTATTACGTTCGGTTAGTTGAACTATGGTTACGCTAACAATGAACCGTTTGAGAACTCAGGGTTCGAATCCAGCCGGTGAAAAATGTGATATAAAACTACTCAAGAGGGATCACTTTTTGTCGCTGTGAATTGGACCCGGTTTTTTCGGATCGCGAACAGCGTCGGTTTTCGCTCCACTGAATGAAATAATAGAATTAGGTACAGTGTTCAAGAGACAATTATTCTATTAAATACTAGGCACCACTCTGAAACATAAACTCAGTTTTAGAGAGTAGCTGTTTGTGAGATATTAGGACAATAGAGGATAGAAGAAATCTAAGGCTTAAAACCAAATTTATTAATCAATTAGAAAAACATACAGAAAAATAATAGATAATTGTATGAAAGAACTGAAGGAACTAGAAGTTGGAGCGAAAATGGACGGACTCACCATATCCTGTCTGCTATACGCAGACGATGCAGTATTAGTGGCTAACAGTGAAGCTGATCTGCAGTGCTTGGTATTCAGGATGTCCGATGTATGCATGCAGAGTGAACTTCTGATGAATGTCAGCAAATCGAAAGTGATGGTATTCGAGAGAGACGAAAAAGTGACTAAGTGTGATGTAATTATAAACAACGAATGCTTAGAACAAGTGAACGAGTTTGTGTATTTGGGAAGTATGTTTAGTAGAGACGGCAAGGCTGAGAATGATATCGAAAGGAGAGTAACTGCGGGAAACAAAGTTAATGGTGCACTAAATGCAATTATGGCCAATAAGAATCTGTCAAAAGAAGCAAGACTAGCGGTACATAATGGCGTTCTAGTGCCAACCCTTATGTATGGAAGTGAAGCCTGGAATTGGCAAAAGAGGAATGAAAGTAGACTGAATGCGGTGGAAATGCGGTCACTAAGACGCTTGTGTGGAAAATCTTTGGTCGATAGAGTGAGGAATGAACAAATTAGAAGTGAATGCAATGCTGGCTGTAGTGTGGTAGATAGAATAAAGAAAGGAGTGCTGAGATGGTTTGGTCATGTGGAACGTATGAACGAGGAAAGGATGGTTAAGAAAATATATGAGGCGAATGTTGAAGGCAACAGGAATAGAGGGAGTCCGCGAAAGACCTGGCACGATCAGGTACTACAAGTATTTGAGGATGGCCCTGTTAAAAGCCGCAACAACCGTAGAACGTGTATGAGAAGATGTATGAATGTGGCCGAAGCAAAAGTGGTGTGCCAGGATAGAAGAGTGTGGCGTTCAATCCCCTCTGCCTACATCTGCAGGGAAACGGCGTGGTGGTGGTTAGTTAGTTAGTTAGTTAGTTACAGAAAAATCAAATCAACGACAAAATATTTGGCTGCTACCGGCATTCGAACCTCAGATCGGGGTAGGCTATTTGAGGTTTATATTACGGTCGTTCGACTTATTTAGGTAGTGAAACAAAACGGATATTTTAATTAAACGGTATGGATGTGTAGAAATTCGATTTTCGACGTTTCGTAAGTACAGTATGTCCTTGAAACCCGTGGCTAAAGAGTACTCTCCTGAAGTTGTGGTGATATGGCTCCAGCAAAACGTTGATAATCAAATCTCTATAGATTCATCTTCTTCTTGGGTTTCAATCCGTGGGATTGGTTTGCAGCAAAGCACATCTCCTTCTCCATTCCGCTCGGTTTCCGGCGATCCTCTTCAGCTCTGTGTAGGAGGCACAATTCATATCTTGGCACACTTGCTCAAGATATTTACGATTACGGCGAGGGTGCCCTCTGGCAATCTTTCCCTCTACCATTCCCTCCAGTACAGTTTTTAGCAGATTTTCATGACGTAAAATATGCCCCATCCATTTTGTACGCCTTTTCGAGATAGTATTCATCATGTGCCTGGTTTCATCGATCCCGCTGAGAACCTCTTCATTCGTAATGTGGTTTCTCCATGAAAATCTCGGAGGCTTCTAATCGTTTTTTTTTCTCTGCCGCCAATGGACCATGTCTCACATCCATACAGTAAAATATTCCACTCATAAGTTTTTATCAATTGCTTGCGGAGCTTTAGGTTTATATTGTTGGATTCGAAAACCTTTAATTTTTTGTTAAACGCAAGTTTTGCTTGGTGGATGCAACTGTCAACCTCCTTTTTGTACAGCCATCCCATATGATTTTACTCCCAAGATAGACAAACTCTTTTGCGTTACTAATTGCGGCTCTTAACATTAGTATATTCATTTGTTGTTCATCTCTGCCTACAGTTATCAATTTTGTTTAATCCTTGTTTATTCTCATATTGAACTTAGTATTTAGAATATTCTCGATAGTTTCGAATGTCTCCTCTTCCTCCTCCTCCTTTTAGTTCTTCCTCGCTTTCTGATGGAATGAGTTCTTGATTAGCAAGTTTCACGACGAACGCGGATCCCAAGGTCAACACCGTGTGTCTGCGAGTAGTGGTTCTTAGCAGAATTTACTTAAATTTAACAATAATAGTAAACTTATTTTTTAAATATTCATAAATTCGAAATATTAACGAAATAATAATAAAATATATACTTACTACTTCAATTCAGAACAGTCTAGAGAATTTACCTACCCAAGTGAATATGAAGAATTTAAACCGTTATTAAAGAAAAAAAACATAACACTTCTCATAAATGTTTCGGTTTAGAATAAGCACATGTTACATTGTGCATAGAAAGCTTTAATAAAAACTCTGTGCCTTAATTAGGGCGCCTTGTCGCCCCGTCATATTAAGACGAGGATTATAGTTTCCAACCGAAATATTACAGTTTCACACAGCGCATGCGCGCCCATCTCGTCCCGGTGTAGGTACCCGTTTCACATAATTCACTTTTAAATGCTTACATGCAATAAAGGTGGATTATATGTAATTGAAAATATAACACAAGGGGATGGAAACAGTGAGGAATGTTGTGCTTTATGGCGCTTATCATTATTGTGAGACATAAATTAATGCACAATGGAAGGCGACACTCCTCGCTAATCTCAAACAAGAAGCCCCAGTCAAAGGATCTCAGATTTATTTTCATAAACATCTTTTCAAAACGCGTCCCGCCGAATAATCATAAATTATAATACTCGCCGGATATCGCGAAGGGGCTCTGTCGGATTTTCGATCAACCACGAGTACTTAGCATTTACTCGTTTACATACATGAGTATGTAGGTACTTACTATCTATCTGTGAAAAGAGGTTTTATTTTATTCTGAACCACAAAAATTCGAAAACGAACCACAAATACTATTTTGTTTGGATTTAAAACGTATAAGTGTATGCATTTCAGATTAATTAACTCATAACAGCTATTTTCCAATTTAATACAGAATAAACTTACATTGTATATACTTACTAATAAAAGACAAAAGTATGATGGTATATATAGTAGATAGTAAAATAAAATAAATAAAAATATAAAATTTACATAGCCGTTCTTAAAAGAAACTAGTGTGCACATAAATTTTAAGCTAGGTATCTGTGAACTTAAATATTTTATTTTATTTACCTTGTCTGTTTTATACTCCTATTAAAAAAAATTCTCTTTAGTTTTAAAAGAAAACGAAGACACAAAAATTCATGAATGCATATGCGATGATGCATGATGGAATATGAAAATATAGGAAATTTTTCAATAATTTAAACAAAATTGGATAAAATAGGTAATATTCAATTATTTAATTAAAATCGTGTACAGTTTAAATGTACCTGTATATTCAGCGAAATTTTTAAATTCAATCGAGCAAATAAATATATACTTGCTGTGTGATATTTAATGATTGAATTTAAAGACTTATTAAATTATATTATAATATAAGTATAAATTGAATTATTCACTGTCCTCATCTATTGGAACTTATCTGCTTGCGTATTCCATCTCGCGAAACTAAAAATTATGCTTGTTTTGCCTTGGAAACTACAGTTTCTAAGGCAAAACTTATACCTCGAAAATTCTCCACTGCAACGGTTTCCTAGATTAACAAACGTGTATAGCATTTACATGTTTTTGCCACTAATCTAATTAAATGCAAATATATTTTGTTAAATATTTTGAAGCACAGTCAAATTTTGTCTATTGAGACTTATGTCGAGGAATCGTTTGAAGAAAGTTCTTCCAATTAACTTCTCGCGAAGTTCCAACATCTCGCTTATTTTTATGGTCTCGGTGTTAAATGTTTGATGTAGTTTAAAAAATGTTCGTGTTTATATAAATGAAAATATTTTACTTTATTTATCGTATGTAAAAAAGTCTTAAAGGGCATCAAATAAATAAAGAAAAAAGAAAAAATGAATTATCACGTGAATCGAAAAAATACTGCTTGTCACCATGGTTCATAATTAAAAACTCGTAATATCGTATGAAATATAAATTACAATATGCATTTCTGATTACGCCTTACGAATGACCGCGAGAAAACGTTAAAACCCATTTTTCACATGACGATAGAAAACGAAGAATCTGCAAGTTGTGTTTGCTTAATAAGTTATAAATAATGGGTCTGGTTGTGTCGTTTTTAGAAATGCGAGATCTCTTTCAGAGACGACCAGATAAATATTTATGGTGACCGGTGCACTACATCATAGGGCATATTAAAATAATATTATAACTAGTTTATCCCCGGCACGACAATAGGGACCTAATTTGCCTATTCTGCCCACCCTTCTATTATTTCGTCATAAAACGGTATTTATACGTCCGAGGAGTGGGTCCCAGAGACCCGCGATCCCGAAGGCGGTCAGGATTAACTGTGTGAGAAGATTCTCGGCTGAGAACAATGCAGGCTGCGAATCTGATGCGAGGACGGTACCTTGTCCGTTCTTCCAGAGAATTGTATTTTCATTCATTATTTATTAAAAGTAAAACATGTCCTTAATTGGGCCATCTCGAAGGTAGTCAGGATAAACTTATGAGAAGATTCTTGGCTGAGAACAATGCAGGCTGCGAATCTGATGCGAGGACGGTACCTCGTCCGTTCTTCCAGAGAATTGTATTTTCATTAATTATTAAATTATAAATCATGCCATTGCATCATATAAAGCAAAAAGTGTTTAAGTTGTATCTAAGTACCTACATAAGAAAAAAAATGCAAGAAATGAGAGAATATCAACATTATACATACAATAAGTAATAAGTAGACAGATAAGAAGAAAATGACGCAAAAAATCAAGATAAATACAACAAGTGATAATAATAATACAATAAGTAATAAATTAAGTATATGGGCAGACTATAAAGTAGAAGATAATTAGAATTGTTTTTTGTATGTGTATAGTGTACGATCATTAAATATATCAACAGAGGTACATTGACTACCTAGGCGGCGCAATCTAGACTAAACTTAAAACATTTACACATAAATAAAAACTTAAACTTCAAACATTTAAACTGTTAGATACATATTCCATTTGATAATCTTGACTACAATTATTTAACAGACCTATCGCAGCCGTATATTTTTTTTAATTTAAAATAAACGGACTTTGGATTGCACTAGTTTGGTGAACATGCTTAATTATCGTATATCTTACGCTTATGGCACGAGATATCGTGATCCATTTCACCTAGTTACTTCTCGCTGAAATTTTATGTTGTTGGAAACAATGGGGCTATAATTTAACTGCAAATTATAGCCCCATTGTTGCAATGGGGCTATAATTTGCATACCTGCAACCTGTCAAAAATAACGGAAAGTTGGTTCGCGTCTTTGCTAAGCCCTAGTATATATTTATAGCATCTTATTGGCGCTCCACGGAGAGGCGGCCGCGGCAACATGCGTGAAAAGCCGGTTCGGGTTTGGTGGCCGGGGCTCTCCGACCGTTTTTTAGCCTGAATTCGAATGAAATTACGGATGTTACACGAAGTAACTGGAACAGATAGATGTACGGACAAATAGACAACGAAATTATTCTGTGGATTAGTATAAATAGCATTGTTGTTCTCAAAAAACAAGTGTGCATGCAAGTGTTTAGTTAGATAACTGTAAACTAAATTTTTGTCCTATCTTTCAATTTTTTTAACTTTTATTTTTTTGAACATGTCCTAATTATAATGTACCTATTTACATTGCACTATTATTTTTTGTTGGCTAATTTCTTCCATGTAAAAGCTCAAAGGTTGTATCAACTATCCTAATTTCGAGTGTTTGTCTGTAACCTGTTGGAATTACAACAAAAACACTGGCTAGCCACTAATGAAGCGCGGGCAGCCGAGTGTCACACGTCAATCAGCGCGCGGCTCAGACTTCATGCAAAGATAGCGCCACCAAACTACACGGTCTTGACATTAATATTAATTTAATCATGTCCTATGATTTCTCATGGGTGTACGGCTAGCAAATAAATAGATAAAAAATAACACTAAATTATTATACAAATAATAATCAGGTATCATTTAATATACACATATATCTGATGTTCCAGGTTCAATTCCTGGTGACGTTACAATACAAGCTTTTGTAATTTTGTGATGAATTTTACTACAGTAATTGGGCCTCATCATCTAATGTAGCGTTAAAAATTAAAATTACATAAAAGATAATAATCAATATTATTACATCAATATAAGTTCTTTGTACATTTACATGGAATTTATTCTCAAAAGAAGTTTAATCGACATGTAGCATTTAGATGGCATTTAGATCTTCAAAACGGATGGAATAAAACTGCATTATACATTAAATACTTCTCGGGTATTCATTTGCTTAATAATATCATAATGCTTAATAATTCTCCTCTCCTCTCAGTATTACCGTTAAGATCACACTTACACATTACACCAGTACTCCGCTATAGCTCCTTTTCAGTGTCTAATTTCTATTTCTATCGAACCTTTATTTTAATTTGAGTGTATTAAGTACTTCACCTATCGATGAGATATTCTGCCACTCTCGAAACTCAATAATAATAAGAGTAATAACTTTGTTTTTTTCCTCTCATTTTTAATTATCATGAGTCTACACAAAGTTAATGCCGATCCCATCAATAGAATGGTGGTAAAAGTTCGTCAGTTAGTTTGTTATATCAATATCAGTTTTATTGTGGAATTTTGGGATAATATTAGCACCAATAATAATTGTCGCTAATAATGCTGAAGACCAGATCAATAGAACGCAGGAGCTTGGGAAGGCCTAAGTTAGATTCGGTGGACAATCCACTTTTCGGTGATCTTTATTGGCCTCTTCTGTCATTGACTTTTTTCGAGACTAATCAATTTTAAGTTAAAAATCGATTTGTCTAATACAGCAATATTGCCCACCAGTGGACGATTGATGTCGCCTGGGGGGTTGTAAACTGCAACTTTCTAGCATCACTTTGATCCTTGTTTGTCGATTTTTTTTTACATGTATTTAATTAGCTCTCTTGGTCTGTTTGGTTTTTGTTGTGGCGAAATATTATCATTGTTTTTCACCAACTTCCCGCCTAGCTAGAGCTCTGAAACTATCAACATTTACGTAAAGTGGATGACCATACATTATTAAATCATTTTCAAAGTATTTTAGTAATTATTTCGATTAAAATGTATAATTTTCGATTATTATTGAACATTAAAAGTGCCTACGTAGCTTCGAGAGTAATCAATATTAGGTAGTATAAAAAAATGTTCCGATTTCAATTTTTAAATTTTCAACTATGACATTAGGAGTGCGTCGGAACTAAATGTTAAATTCGATGAATTGGAGTATTGTTGAATTTAGATTTGTAATATCCCAGGATAACTTTGGTTTAGAAAAGTCGGTTTGAAAAAAAGGATATTCAACGTTTTATGCAATTTACACTCGTGCGCCATTCCTTCATCTTTATGCAGTTAAACCTTTACCCTATATTAAAAGCATGCCTTAAAAAATGTTTTCTGATCCACTTTTTGGCATAATTTTTTATTTTTTATTTTGGGATATTGCTGTTTTTTAAATTCTTCTTCTCTAGCCAGAAATAGTATACTGCTGCAGTAGTCAACACAGGGAACTATTTTTGCGTTATGTATATTTTTGATTATCTTATGATATATCTTCTGATTCTTTGAAAGAGTGAAAAAGGTTTTGCTATTTTTTGTTACATATTTTATGTTCAACGAAAACTAGCATCTTCTTCTTGAACGTATTCCAGAAATCCATCAAATTAACACCGATTTCGCATTCGCATCGCCATTAAAACGATTTAATCCACATTTTCATTAATTCAATTGTACCTTGCGTCATTCTGTATTATCACAGCTGCACAATACGGCCAGTGTGCGGCGCACAATGTGCGTCATAAGCCGTGTTATATCGGCTATGAAAGAGAATATTAAAATTACAAATTTTAATACCAACATAATAATACCTTCATGAATAATCAATGTTACATATTAGAATGTGTATTATGCGGCCATTCAGGCCGGTGTAAGTGGGGGCCTCATCACAATGATGCGCGGAAAAAATATTTTTAATATCTGGTCCTCGAATTATTAACGCAGGGGGTCCGACTGACCCCACTCTCCCGGCAGTGGAGGGATGATGCTGCCAAATTTCCATAATTTTCCTGTACCTCCATGCGGAAGAATTGGGTAATTTAGTATGCCATGAGGAAGTACAATACAATGATTTCCGTACTTCGCAATAAATGTTATTGATTATTATTGTTATTGTTATCGCAAAAGAAGCATGAAATCGGACATATTGAGAACAATTTTGGGTAAAGAATACAATTTTTATATATTAAAGAAAACACATTATTATTGTGAAGTTGCAATTTCAGAACAAAGTTCTGTGAATTATTAAACAAATTTTTATTAATCAATTAGAAAAGACATGCAGAAAAATGAAATTAACGAAAAAATATTTTAACTGCTACCGGGATTCGAGCCAACGGACCCCCATTCTATCCGGGGATGGCGCGCTATCCAATTTCGCTACGGCAGTTTGGTAAGTTAACGAAAATTTTTCGACCTTTAATGAAATCTCTTTTTATAATTGATTAATATTTTTATTCCATTTTTAAACCAATCCGCTTTTTATAATGCAATAGTCACAAATACCTTTTTGAATCTGGAGCTAGATAAAAAAATAAAAAAACGATAGAATAGATAAAAAGCGGATTGCTTTTAAAGTGGAATAAAAAAATTAATCAATTTAAAAAAAGAGACCCCATATAAGATTTCATTTGTTAAAAGACTCCATATAAGATATCGTTTTTTATTTATTTATTTTTTTTTAATCTAGCGGTTGATGCATAAAGGTATTTGTGAATATTGCATTATTACAAAATATTAATTAATTTTTTAAAAAAGACCACATTATAGGTCGAAAATTTTTCTTTAACTTAACAAACTGCCGTTTTGAAATTGGATAACGCGCCGTCCCCGGATACAATTGAGATCCGGTGGTTCGAATCCCGGTAGCATTTTAAATATTTTTTCCTTAATTTGATTTTTCTGTATGTCTTTCTAATTGATGAATAAGAATTTGTTGAATTCAATTTTTATTAACTAAGTAAAGACTTTGTATAAACCACTTGATATCGCATAAAAGAATTGTCGTCTTAAAGAATCGTATAATTGCAATAAAGAACCGTCGTCGTCTTCAAAGAATCGTCTTAAAAATTAACTAATTAAATAAAATAAAATAAAATAACTAAACTAAAAAAAAACTAATACATAACAACCGGCGACTGTAACTATTACTATGAAATGAGCTGTACTTAACTAGAATTTCTTCGAAATAAATCGAAATAAAATATGAATTTCAAAAATTTCTATCACAACTGGAGTTAAGTAATTCAGATTGTAATACATCACAATATTCTGTAAGAAAAATATTTTATTAAGAAATAATTTTCTTTTTTGCAAACTACCTATATATTTAGGTATGTACCTATGACTCGGGATAGTATATGTTTACGAACAAAACTGGTTATAGTTTTAACCGTTGATAAAATTAATACTAACAGCGCCTATCGCAATTGTTAGTTGTGATGGTATTTTAACCGGTGACACACTAACCGTCATCTTCATCCGATTGCATCCATGATTAGTACCTAAATGATTTTTCGCAATTCGAAGAGCAACCATTCTGTACAAACAGATACAAATCCTTTTTAACTATACCGAAAATAACCGGTTTTAATTTTGACCATCACTAATTGTGAGCATCTAGTCTTTATAAGTGAAATACTCCGAAATAAGAACAATACAGATAACTATGATAAATAATACGTAGATATACGATTTCTACTGAAGAGTCCTGCGCGTACACCTGACCGCCTTCGATATTCACGGCCGACTTGCTCCCCCAGATCTGCATGATGAAGGGGGCAATAATTAATCCTGCACGAGAGCTTTAGGTATAATATTACGTCCGTATCTTTCGCGAATCAGTTGGTGTGAACGCGGCTTTACTTTTTGGCGGATTTTACGGCTAACCGATTACCGGCATTGGGGTAGAAAATAAGGGTGGTAAAGCTCAATTCGTTCCCCGAAAATCCCATATATTCGGCATTGTTTTAATCGGAAAGTTTAATTAATCAAGATAAATTATATATAGAGACGAAGCTATTTATATGGGAAATTATATGTGGAATGACATGGGTGTTGCAGTGCTGTCTTGAGGGTGGCTTGAAGGATCACATTACACAATATAACGTTCGCCAATTACGCCCAAGGTCACCTGCACATCTATCAAATTTGTATAATATATCAGGTTGTACGAGTATATACGATTTTTTTTAAATTCTTATAACAACTATGCTAGCGCCATCTGTGGTTTGAAAAATTGTCGTTCCCATGAAACATTATATATATCGCCGCTGGTAAAGGAGACCTCTATATTTTATAATTTGAGTATATGAAGCAATATAATTTTTATATATATATGATGTTCAGCCGAATTATTAACGTATACCTGTATTAGAGTACGCCTGAAAATTATTTAAGTTTTCTAATTCATTTTTTGAGCAGTTTATTTATATTCACAACATTTTATTTTTGAATATTTTCAAAATTTTAAGAACACATTTACTGGATTTTGTTCCCAGAGGGATAATTATTATTAATCAACATAATTATAGAAACAAAACTATTTTTATGTGGAAATATATATGGAGTAACAAGTTTAATTAATTAATACTATATCTTGGAAACTAAAAAAAATGATATTATTCTTACATATAATTTGTTTAAAAACAGGTTTCTGTCTATTTTGTTTATATAATTACATGCTTTTAACCATATAATTAAATATATATTAATAGAAATAAACAAATTTAGAAATAAAAACATAGTGGCACTACATTATATTTTATATATAATAAAAAAACAAGTGGCACTTAATTATAAAACCAAACAATTAATCATAAGCTATAAAATGAACATGGTACCTACATAATATAGAAACGAAAGCATGTTGTACATATTTTAACAATTTTGTAAAAAAAAAACAATTTTATTTGTCTTTCTGTGGCTTTTAATGTAACGAAGTATTTAATTTCGAATGTATCGTAGATTTCCACATGACGTCGACTTGAAAATTATTTTAAGTTAGAATATACGTAGAGATATGTTTTTTTATTTTTTCATAACTTAAAGGATTTGACATTTTTCATTTCCTTCTGAATTTAACATAAAAAACGCAAATTCTGAACGTTCTCCTAATGATGAAGATATTTCTATATTTATTCTATAACTGCGTATCTTCTTTAATATTATTATTATTTATTATATATTAATTTTATTTTACTAAAAGAGCCATCAAGGTAATTACACGAATTTTCACACAATAAAATAATACATTGGCTCATTTTAAGAAGATTGCAGATTTTTTCAGTAAATTATTTAATTTGGAAAGCAGACATCCGAAAGAAAATATGAAATAAATTTGCAAGTGTACGAAACCTTTGTATTTTTAATACAAAATTTATAGATTAAAGTAAAAAAATTCACGAGCTATAAATGATTGCTATGTTTTACAACGTTGATGCAAAAAAATATGAAATTAACTGTTCATAAGTTATTTGTTATGAGGATATTTATTCGATATTTTTTATTTTTGATGATTACAAATTATGTGCAGTATATGCTATCAAGACTAGTTAGCATACGGGGGCAGCTCTGAGGTGACGTTGAAGTTTTAAGTACAATATATATTTTTTTGTAAATTTAATAAAAACACGCGATATACATATAAACATGTATTGTATGGCCTACTGAAGTTAGGTATTGTTTTTGGAAAGTAAGTTATTTTGGTTGCGTATTCTTGACCTTCTTTTAATGATAGTTAAATCGATCATTTTATTTACAATATTAAATAAAACAACTAAACAATATTTTCGATAGTAATAAATTTTACGAAGCCGTGCAACAAATTGGACTCGTTTTTTTCTAAATCGACTGCGTGACCTAAGAAAATTCATACTGCAATAATTTATCATTTTCCTGGCGACATCAATGGGAAGTAGCACGCACGCCTTGCCTTAAACATGGGCTCCGAATGATATTGATTTCTGATCAAAACTTTAAACGTAAGGCTTGCATGGTTTAATATTTTGTATAGGAATGCTTCATCATAATGTCGATACAGTGTTGTATTTTTACTATTTTTTTACTATCCACATAAAAATATATGATTTTAGGGCAATAATTTTATATAAGATGAAAAATAAACATGTTCTTGCAAATAAAAATAAATACTCACATATAAAATAATAATACTAAATAAATCATTTTACGGTCGACTTACTGTTAAAGATTTTTTCGTATTTAGTTTACTTGAAAAATATAAATAAGAAATTGAAAAAACGTAGAAATAAATCTCCCGATAGGTATAAACATCAGGTTTTGTATATTGGAGACTGAAATAGTCAATATTGCCGCTATCTTATGTATTTTTCAGGATGATACCAATTAATTTCAGTTCTAAAAATAAAATTATTGTATATAGTCTGTATTCTTTAACGGATCTAGATATAATATTGCATAATATTGATATAATCGGCGTTAACTTTGTAGAGATTCATGGATATCTTCAAGATGAAATAAAACTTTATTATTTCTATGCTTGAGTTTAATTATACATTATTCTACTTGAGTTTCTAGAGTAACATAATCTATGTTCGACAGGTGAAGTAGTTTAATACAAATGTAGAAAACTTGGCTCACGTGGAAATTCAGCAAATATTGCATAAATATTCTTTAAACATAACATAAACAAAGAACTGGAGGAAACATCAAAATGGCTCCAATTCAACAAACTTAAATTAAATGTTTCAAAAACAAAATGTATGATAATTGGAAGCAAAAAAAGAACAACCAAATATAATGTCAAACTAGAAAATGAGATATTAGAAAACGTAGACGGTATAAAATACCTATGTGTAATTATAGATTCAAAACTAACATTTACAAAAAATACTCAGTTTGTTGCACTTTGTTGTCTTACTTGGAAGAATAAGAAGATATATAAATAAAAATACAAGTTTATTAATATACAATACTAAGATTCTCTCGCACATAGATTATTGTTCCAGTATATTATTTATAAGCAACGAAGGAATGCTAAAGAAACTACAAATAATACAAAACAGAGCAATCCGCGTAATACGGAAGTGTAACAGGAGAACTAAAATAATAAAAATGTTGAATGCCCAAGGATTGGAAACCGTAAATCAAAGAATAATATATAATGCAATGGTGCAAATATTTAAAATTAAACATGGATTAGTACCAAATTACTTGATGACAGGATGAAGGTGAATAAGGATTTTCATTCCTACAATACAAGAGGAAGCGACAGCATAAGACTACCAAAGAAAAAGAAAAACACCTCACAAAATTGAATGATGTATAAAGGTATAAAAATATTCGATAGCCTGCCAAAGGAAATTCAAAACATGGAGAATATAAGGAGGTTTAAACTGGAGTGCAAAAATTTTATTATAAATTTTTTTAAATGATTAGATGGAATGTAATATGTCTAAGTGAAATCATATATTAGCCCACACAACATTATGTGTGGAACTAAATAATTAAGATAAGTAAATAAATAAATAATGTAAAATTCTCTATCCCCCCTGTCTATGGGTACCAACTCACATCTACTGATAAAAAATATGGGCACTGATACACTGATTGCTGTCAGTTTCAGTCAAATATTTATTATTTGTATAATTAATAATATCACGACAAAATTATTTTGCTCTTTTTGAAGAAATTTTTTATTAATTTGCTCTCTAAGACCCTAAGGAAAACAGAGAAAACTTTAGATATAATTCTTTATATTTACTGCAAGTAGTGTGAAAACAGTATAATAAATTAAATTAAAAATTCAAATAAATGATAACTGTTATAAAATTAATTAATGATGCCCAGTAAGTTTTATTTTTATATCTACTACAAAATCATTGTAGTTAGACATTTTAATAAATTTACACAACAAAAGTTGAATTCCGCATGTGGTTAATATTAAAAAGTTAGGATCTTCTTATTGTGCTGCCATCTCTATCGGAGATCGTATTGGCGATCACGACTCTATTTACCAGAGCATGGAACAACTCAGTCGAGTTAAGCTTGTACCAGTCAAGTTACCAGTCACTCGAGATACTCAAGCATTCTTATCTTGATGATTCGCAGCATTTTTTCCATATGCTTCAGAACTTCAACATTCGTCACTTTATCCATCCAGGAAACTTTCAATATGCGTCTATAGAGCCACATCTCAACAGCTTCGACATTGCGGATTAATTATTGGTTTAGTGTCCAATGCACTAGGTAGGTACTAGATTTCTATTTAAATGATATTTCTATTTTTCATTTTGACGACAACACTTTTATGTTAAGGTTTATTAAACTTACCACACCATTTCGTTATATCACAGAAAATATTTGTATTGATGTACAATGATCACAGACATATTAACAATTGGTCATAAAAATGTTTATACGTTCGTTTGTAAATATGTTCTCAGGTTGCTGCTGGATTACACCATCTGATCATAGAACATCACATCGACACCTGCAGTTTTATTATTGCCTGGTGCTGCTCAAATTTATTTCACCACAACTCATAACCCTCGCCATGACAAAATCGGTCGGAGTCCGGTCAAAAACAACCTCGTAAGAATTACTTTCGCTCACCCGCGATAGTCGGATATGGTTTGATTATTCGAATTCGATTGCCGCGCGAAGTATTTCCTTACCGATAATTTATAATGTAAAATCTGCGGTTCAACATTAGACGGATAATTTATTGCCATTCTTCTACAAGATCTCTCACAGTTTTATTAGTTTATTACGCAACATCCGTACATTTCTCTGTCCAGGTTGAAAAAGGTCGAATGATTTAAGCGCATTCCTTAACCATGTGTAATAAATATGTGAATATTAATTAACCACAAAAAAATTGTCCATATGAAAATAATCTTGACCTTCTGAGAAAATTTTAGGTACCCCTAAAAATTCACAATGAATCTAGAATAGAATCCGATAATTTGAATAATGGATAGTATTCTCATCGTATTTTGTTTTCATTATCAGTCGGTCTGCATAAAATTAGTTAAGTATTCCGACTACTTTTTAGTTCCTTTCTTTTAACTCGTGGCGTCTGCTTGCTTGCCGGCTTGCCGTCGAAAAAACTTTGGATCGATTTTTAACCCTTTTCCCGCGATCCAATCGAGCTGAAACTTGGCAAGTAGACTCGTGGCAACGATCAAGAAGATCTATCAAATTTTCGTTAAAAGAAATTAATAATTATAATATAATTTCGGATTTTTAGAAATTTTATTGGTTCTTTCAAATTGGAATCATTAGAAAAGTTTGATTATTAGCAACGGCGGCCCGATAACGTCGCGGAATATTTTCTAAATTTGAATTACTCCGTCAGTATACATAATAGGTACTTCACAAATCTAAATTGACTGACAAATGTTTTTAGAATTTAATATTCAAAGCATGAAGTGTCTTATCAAAGCTCAAAACATCTGACATTTTAGAAATATAGTATATTACTGTAAGCTTAGTGTTATGTTATATATTTTAATTCGTCTTTAATTGTTGTTATATTTTATAAAGAAAGGGAGTATAATAAAAACTTGGTTTTTATGGGTTACTTTTTTATAATTTAAAAAAAATAATCCTTTTCGCCAAGACCTACATTGATTCGAAGCACATATCTTTTATAAATGAGTATATATAATATGACGTGGTGTGAATAGTTTCAATGCATAATTGTTATTCGACGAAGAAGAACGGATGGACCTGATCTCATCAATGGAAGATTAGAAGTATGCAGGTTCCCGTATTAATCGTATTAGGAGTATTTCTTTGTGTTTGGAAAGTACGAATTTTAATCAGTTTATTTTAGTGGTCAGACACTTTAAGAAAACATTATTTATGTTAGTATATAATCACTAAAAATACATTTTTGTCTACCAGTTTCAAGACGAAACCCGTCTCTTCGTCAGGACAACCACTACACTAGCATGTAAATATCACTACACACCACAAACGTGTGATGACCCAGGTAGATAGAGGGGTCTTCCTAACGTACTAACGATGAATTTTGTATTAATAATTTATTTAAAAGGCCGTTGCTTAATCGCCGCGAGTTGATATTTAATTTTAGCTATTATGTTCAATTAATTTGCCAACTCCTGGCCGCGGCTAACAATGTGATGAATCCTATGGGGTGACCCGTCAAAAATACATCGTGGAAAATAATATTAAATAATATAAATTTCATTGCAATGAATAAAGTCATTTGCCGTATGATGTTAGCGAAAATAGTTGTATGGCGCGGGTGGCAACGGCTGAGGTCAACAGATACGCTGTAACTATAAAAGGATCGCGGAATAAAATATTATACCTTCTTGAAATATTATAAATAATGTATTCTATACAATATTAATACTCTGCCTGTGCTAACTATACATTTAACTAAAATATATATTATTAACTGGAAATAATTATTCTGTGAAAATTGCGCTTTTGAATGCAATATTAACTAAAAATATTAACTAACATCTTGGGTTCGCAGACGAAATCGATAATACCTAATGCCCTTTGCATTTACTAAGTATATTACCTAAATAGCCACAGCTATACCATCCTGTCCGTCAGGGACGAAACATAAAACACAGTTATATTCCTAAAAGTGCTACCTCTTACGCGACAAAAATACCTATTGCAGTCGGGCTATGAATATGAACTATTTCCGCCTCATAATGGCGCCTGGAACCAATACTAAAAACCTCACTAGAAATAATAAATGCGACTAAATCTCGATAAATACAATATATACTATTCGTAATACGTCGTTGAATTGGCACATGATTCGTCTAATGGATGAAGGACCCCGTTGTGTATCGTAATAACTTCAAATTCTTTTATAGGAGCAGTGTGGAAACAATTGCATAATATTACGTAATAAAAACATCTAACGAACCTAATAATCTATACATTTATGTTATAATAAAATACGTTCACCAAAAGAATTCGTGTATTAGAAATAAAACATTTCCGTTTGGAAACAACCAACAAATAAAATCAATCGAACGGCATAAAGGGGAGAAAATTCACACATATTAAATAACACTGAAATTAATAATTATAAACACTTTGTATTAGCAAATTCTTACCTTGAATGGTTTCGTCCTAGACGTGCATGAACCTGTTCATATTAATTGCGTGAGAAAATAATACATATATTTGCTATTTACGAAATACGACATTTTTGAAGCGAAACTTCTTTATAAATAAGTAGATAAGGTCTCGGGGATGGTTTGTTCGAAAGGATTCTACAACAGCCCGTGAGTTTATATGAAATAATAGTTTCTTTGAATGCTAAATTTTGGTTTTTTAAACCCTCAGCATCTCTGCTGAGAGGGGTTTAGGCCCCGCGCCCGCCTAGACCCGGTGGCCGACTTCCTAAGTGACTAAACGACCCCCCTTGTTCCTCCGGAACTTACTGCATCCCGAGACTCTATCTCTTCTTTACGAGATGTGATCCCGTGACGCCCTTCTTTTAGGCTTATAATTGAGAAGGCCGTACTCTTTTGGTACGAGTTTCTGATGATGTGTGTTGTCTTGAGGCGCCTTTCTTTTAGGCCGGTGTTTGAAGAATCATGTACTCTTTTGGTACGAATTGATGACGACATTAGCCTCCTTTGCGGGCATAGTCAGCGATGTTACAAATTATTGTGCAATCTCATTATGCCTTTTCAGAATGGCGTCCCACGATTCTGCATCTTGCAACATTTACTTTGGACAAATGTTAGAGTGTTAGTAACATATTTATAATATCCCAGCTATTCCATATGAGTGAATGATTTTTATATTTATTCTGGCCCTGTCTTTCTTACAGAGGACGAAATAGAAGTTAACGTTTTCTATCAAGGTTTTACAGCATTCAGGCATGAAAATCCTTCCAAAGACAAAGGGAACCTTTTGTGGGTTATGTGGCCCTGCGCCTGGTGAGGAAAGAGGTCGGTTTATTGACGACCCCGAGCAACAAGGAGGGCCCCGCCTTTAAGGGACCCTGCAGGGGCTTGTGCGGGTTCCACGCCCAAGTGCCGGCAAGCATCTACGCCCCAACCAGCTAGGCCATCACAAACCAGATATCCCCAATCTTTAGTTAGATCTCCCCATTCTGTCCTTTACTCGTCGTTCTGAAGCTACTTGTTAAGCTAGATGTACCGAGGTACTCAAATCATAAAGAGTTAACTGAAGACCGGATTGCGCAATACTTATGCAATACAGTAATTATTATAATGCTACTAAGTAATTCATATAGAAATCCGTGTATTCAAATTTTAGCATAAACGGTATGAAATTCGCTTTGCATAAAAATACATCCGTTTGGAACGGAATTCTCGTACGATTTGAACCAATATCACACAAGCAATCGTGATATTTAATTACACATAATTATTCCGAACTCAAATATTCCCAAAATAAATACATTTCGATAGTGAAAATAATTAACCGTAATAGATAATATAAATGTGTTCCTTAGCTGTTACACAGTGGCGGTATGATCCTCTCTGGTACTGATGAATGGTAGATTCCTCCATACGTCCGGGCAGCAACTCCGTCCATAAATGCTGTTCTCCAAATGAAGTCTCTGGCAGTAGTCTCTCGGGCAGCGCTTCCGCTCGCAGGTCTGGTCTCGAACTGAAGGGGCTGAGTATATCGTGTTTGCTCCTTTTATAGCAACGATTTCACCATACCTCTGAAATCCACGCTAGTGCAGTGACTCATCCTATGCGCGATGACCTCACCGCCGGCGCTCGCCATTGGCCGAATTCAGTCATCAGGACGGTCGCCTCCGGCTCAACCCGTCGAAAGGTAACGCGTGCCTGTGATTGGTCCGTTTCGTTAAAATAAGAGTAAAGCACTCGCTACACGCGAGACTTGCTGTTCCGTTTCATAAATAATAAAGGCTCGTTCGCACCTACACAAGGTCGAGTCTATTAGGATTGGCAAACAATATTAATTTAACACAGAATTATATCTATGGTATAATAAATATCTAAGAAATATTACTTGTATAGCTGAATATTCAATATTTTGTTAGCCTCTTGTAATACATGGAATCTTGAGAAGAAATATATCAGGCTTTTACTTTTAAACGATTCAAACCAGAAGAAATATATTTTTTGATGTCCATACTTGGCTTTTTTGAATATTATTATTTTAAGATTTTCTAAATTTATTAAATCTATCTCTATGTCGACCATCACAAACGTAGTATTATTTACACACCAAAACCTTCAAAAAAAGCTCTTCACATGCGTGTTACTCTTACTAAAGGCTGCATGTTAGCCATAAATAACACTATCTTAGTTTATTTTATATTTATATTAATACATTATATTTTTTATATTTTTGATGATTACAGCGTTAACTTTGTGGTTGGACGTAATTATTAATTTTAATTAAACAACTTTGTATTAACACTTAACTAGTAACTCTACGTCTACCGGTTTCGATACCACTGAATCTTCATCGGGACGGACGCAAACTAACTATATAACTATAAAATTTATTTGTTTGTTAGAATAGGTAATGGATAGTTGGTTTGCGTCCATCCTGATGAAGATACAGTGGTATCGAAACCGGTAGATAAACACTTTAACGTTGACTATATTTTTTTCATCAAATAAAAATAAATGAATATATCCCTAGAACGTTGCTTGACAACATAATTAATATCGCGCGATGGTCAATAATTATTATTGCTAGCACGACCAGGCGCTCCAATAAATCTCGCTTCTAAAATAAGTCATGTTTATGGTCGCATGTATTTCATCCAAGTCCTTTGAAACGGCCTGGAAATTCCGCTGCAATGGAGTCGTCTTCCGAATTTTGAATTACAAATTAGAACAAGACATTACCACCCGAAGCCACTTTCTGGCACGGCATCCGCTGGGATTGCCTGTAAAATGCGTTCACAATAATCCCATCGAATTATCGGCTCGCGCATTGATATCTTTACAAGTGATAAAGTGTCGAACCCGCGGCGGGGCGCCCCTGGCCCCCGGCGGCCGTGGTCCGAGTCCCGTCTGAGGAATTTATTGTGTCCGCATATGGCATGCGTGCATGAAATAAGAATGAAAACACAAATTATGAGGAGAATAAATATTTTAGCTTAAATTCTCCCGGGATAATAAGTAACACATTTGCGAGGGTAATTTGTTTGTACCCACTAATTTACTGCGCGCTCGCAGTGGCTGTTCGTTAGGGTGAGTCATTTTTTTTTTAACTTTCGAGTTTAATAGTGTTAAAGATTCGGATCACGCCCAAAATCAAACACAATGAGTTTATATATTTTTAAAGGTGTTATTTTGACAACGTTTCTTAGTTCTAAAACGTAGGTAAACAATGAATTTATAAAAGAAAGCATAAGCAATAATTTGTTTATTCTTAACCAATAGTACCTGCACAAAAGTTACTTTTTCGTATGTAATTAAATACTGCGTTTAAAGTTTTCATTAAAACTGGTGAAGTATCATCATCATCACTCTTGGTTCTGCAGCCCCTGGTGGGTCTTGGCCTGCTCAAGAGTCTTCCTCCACTCATCTCGGTCTAGTGCCAGCTCTCTCCAGTTCAGAAGCTCCAAGTCAGAAATGTCTTTAAGGACGTTGTCGCTCCATCTTTATTTTGGTCTTTATAAGCTCCTTCGCCCTATCGGCCTTGAGTTCAGCAGGGACTTTGGTGCTTGATGTTCAGTCATTCTCTCCACATTTTATAAATTGTGTGACGTTTAGCTCCTAAACGTTTAGCTAAACAGAGTATAGAGCTCATTGTTGTGACGTCAAGGTCCATTTTCTAGAACCGAACCGAAGATACGCATCAAAATTTTCCTTCCATAAACTTCCAGTACTTGTTCATCCCTCTTAGTATCCACGTCTCAGCTGCGTACTTGAACTCTGGCCTAGTAAGCGTTTTGTATACAAATATCTTGGTGTTTCTGGACAACAGTCTGGATTTATCTGCTTTTGTAGGCGGAAAACAGCGTTTTGCGCTCACTTTGCGCTTTTAGATCTTATGTGTAGTATTATTGTTACTGGTAAAATACAGAGATCAAAAAGATATATGTACTTACTTACCATCGCGCGTAATACGTTTCTCCGCGGGAGTAGGAAGTGAGAATAGCTTTTCTGTCTTCTTGTCCCCTTGACACCCAACTCTGGCTTCATCCACATTCATACATCTTTAAATACAAGCTCGACGATTGTTGAGGCTCCTGACAGGACAATCTTCCAGTATCTGGTTAATCTGATCTTGCCACGTCTTCCGTGGTCGTCCTGTCTTACTGATGCCGTCAATACTTGCGTCATATATTTTCTCACCATTTTTTCCTCATTCTCTACATGCCCATACCATATGAGCGAACCTTTTTTGATTCTATTAACTACGCTGAGATCAGCTTTGCATTATTTCATAACATCTTTATTCTTCATATACGTTAAATTTTTAATTGAATGCTGTTCTAATATTAACATATCCAGCAGTAGAATTACACCATATTTAAGTTCATTTTGACAATTTGTTAGCTTTTAATACCTACCCTTGTTCGGACAATCTCAGCTTGTCTTTTTTGTAATTAAACTTAACATATTCAAAAAAAAATTAATTTGTAACGAATATATGTTAAAATAAATTAAAAGAAAACAATATCACATCACTACAAACCAACATTATAGAATATTTGGATAATTTGAACGAGCCAAAAGTGTACTGAACTCGCAACTTTCTTGCATTTTCTTGCAACTATAGGTAAGCGCAACACAACTTTTACCTTAAAAAATAAAATACCTTTTTGTCATATATGTTAAGTGACACACCCTACTGTTCGAGTTGTTTTTAGATATTTTTCTTCTTTTGGGACAGCCAGAAATTTTTCATGGAGAATTTGCATCCGAAACCTTTCATAATTTACAGTTCCACTAGGTACAAATTGTTATATAAAAATAACAATCTGGATTGTCCAAAATAGTGAGCCACTCGTGCGATGTTGTAGATTCATACGTTTTTATACTAGGGTAATATCGACACTTGAAAATTGGTTATTGTATACCTACGCTAGTTTCAGAAATCAGATCTGTGAGCGCAGTTCCAAATCCTGGGCAGGAAATAAAAAAAATAGCCAAGAGACCTAATCTCGATTTAGTCAAATCTATCGTCGTAATTAGGGAATCCGTCTAATACAATTTATGAATCCCGGTCTTAGAACGTATAATCCGGAAAAAATAATATTCCGGATTAATTTCAGTTTGCCAATTAGATCACGTCATCACATATTCCATGCTCTTGCTTATTTTGTCAGGACATAATATTATTAATA